>VMBQ01008467.1:2941-36994 GCA_007657795.1 Dreissena rostriformis
AAGCTACTTTTTATATGGGTAATATTTGGAGCGTACAACGGGCGAAGGACTCAAAATGTGGTGGAAAGTTTTCCTTCTTTGTCTATATTGTTGCGCAAGGAATTTGGTGCGCAACATTCAAGCCCCGATATCAGACAGTTAATATCAACGGATTGCAATAATATTTACATACCTGTGTAGATAATTCATTTCTCGATAATGTTCCGTAAGAATTATGTAATGACTCTTTCAATTTTGCACGCCTGACCAATTTAAATCAACACACTACTCACATTTTCCATTCGACTCGCTCTGCCCGCTGTATACCGCAGGTAGATTTTAATCGATAACGCAGCCTATTACACCGTAATGCCTTCTTCTGATTGGTTGATATTTAAATATTTCATAACATGGCGAGAGATCAGTGATTGCATTGCGATTTAAGCAGAAGTTTAACTGAAACAAATTATGACTTTTAACTTCAATTCCACGATATTTGAGGTAAAAATGGACTTCTTAACTAAAACTTTATGAGTTAGTAATTTTATTTTGCAATTTTAAGTATATTGATGAAAATTTAAACTTTCTGGTGTCCACCACGTAACTGGTCCTTGGGCGATAAGACGTTCCAAAGAATTAAGCCCGTATAAAAAGTATCTCTAAATTCTTGGCAACGTCTTATAAATAAGACTAATGATTTAATAGAATTTCGACCTTATTTAATTATTATGGCTTATAAACTAAAGTCATTTGACATTACTACGTTTAGATGTGTATAGGAGGTTTTGGGGATTCCGATAATGACGTCACTTTTGCACACATTCTATTTTTTGCCGTCAACACAGCGGCCATTTCGCTTAGTATTGTTTGCAATTGGATGAACCGCATCGTGATAAGTTTACCATAACAATCTCTACTTGGCACATCTTTTTAAGAACAAAACAAAAATCAGAATAAATATAATGCAATGAACGAACACAAATAAGGAGAAAAAAAACATCAAATAGATTGATTTTATGTATTTTATATACAACAAATATAAAGTTCCCTGCATATAGTAACTGATTTGAACCTTTATATGTCGGTAAAAACTTAACTTGTTACAGATTAAATAAATCCTCTTGATAAATGTAATTGTTTTTATTTAATTGTTCACACCAATTTTGACACTCTTTGTTTAAGCATTTTTAACGCAGTGTTTTATTGCCCCTTTGTTCACCACAACCCGATTATCTCGATATGATCGGATACTGTCCAGACAATTTCTAAGGAAACAAGGGTGTCATAAACAAGGTTGACAAGTATAGGTCCCTGCATAAACCACATGTGGCTCATCATTAAACACATTTTATGATACCTCCATGTCATCTCTTGGCATATTTAGCAGTCATTTAAGCCAAATTTTAAAGCCAAATACTTAACAGTTGTTTACATATAAAATATTTTAACATATTTAAAAAATAGACATTTGTCCGAAATGGATCAACAGGAACTACATAATAAGTGTATATATATATTAGCAGTGATATTTTTACAAATTTTCTCATCTGAGTCCTGGGACTCGATAACTTGCAAATCTATGAGTCCCTGAATTGAAAGAACGTGTCCAAAATATGAAACTTTATTAATTTTTAGAAACTTTAATGCATTTTTTGGGACTCACATAATTCAAAACTTTGCATCCCCAGAGGTTTTTGTGAGTCCAGGACGCAGGACTCGCAGGTATAAAAATCACTGATTAGCCGGTTTAAACATAATAATAAAGTGTTTAATAACAATAAATTTCAAATACTGTACATTATTTACTGCTACACAATTTATGTATTTAACGGGTACCGGCAAGTGTTACTTCTGCTATTATGTGTAAAGATCGTTCGTTACTGCCCTGTTTGAAACATCATCATGAAAACAAGCAATCACGTTTGATCACAATAGGGATATAAAATACTTGCGTAAAATAAATTAAATGTAAACATGTATGGTATCATAAAATGCACTCATTATCACTAGTAAAGATATTTTAATATACAGGTACATGCAAAGACAGTTCAATTTGCAAATTACGCATGGTTTTTTCCATTTGATTACGCATGGTTTTTTCCATTTGTATGCTAAAATTTATTAATATTTTCATTCAATGTAAACAAAACGAAATTTAATTCGATGTCAATTTTTTTTAATGAAAACTATGTTTAAAGTTTGTAAAGTATTCCGCTTTTTTAGGGCTTTGTTTTATAATTGATTCAATCAGGGAAGTATATTATATCTAATATACTTCCCTGATTCAATGCACCTCTTACACTAAATTTTGATCTCTGATATATTATAATAATAACACTATCAAATCCACACCACTTATAATTATAATCAAATTATTATACATGTATATTTTATTATTTTTGAGATATCATTCATTAAAGTATTTCTTTAAGAAAGAAAACGGCTAATTAATAGTTTTGTTTTGTCAGTATTAAGTCTTCAGACCACCTTTACTCTGATGCTAATAACTAACTCGTATTTTTATAAAGAGGAAATTATATTTATGAATATACATTTCTTGGTACTAAATATGATATATTTGTAATACTATTTAGGTGTTTTCGTGTTTATTTCGGATTTTTCTAACAATTTATTGACTAAACAAAAGCCCTTTGTACATCTTTTACGATACTGTAACCATTGCTATTGACGGCCAATCTATTTTTAGTTACGGAAAACCACTCTTGTGACATCACGCTAAAACCTCCTATTGTTTTGCCATAATTGTTTGCACATGCTTAAAATTTGCTATGCATGACATGATGGTTTACAGATCTACAACACTTTCACTTTTATTTTAAACATAAAGTGTCCATGCATCAACTACAATTTAAATTTTAATTTGAAGCTTATAGATTCTAAATAGACTAAATAACATATTCCTGGGCTTTCAGTGAACCCATGCTGCTGGATTTTTCAAAATAAGCTTGTTCGACATGTGAGGTTACAGATCATTACTTTTGTTAGTGTATGGCAAATCGATTGAACCAGAATTTTTTGCAATACAAAAAATGAGGAAGAAAAGTTCTAACAATGTAGTTGACTAAGATGACTGGAACAAACTCGGTAATAGTGTTACAGGACTGCGCCAAATAATACACTGTTGGATAAATCTCTCCCGTTGCGACCTATGCCCTACAAGGCCCTGCAACGTATCGATTTAGATTCAGTCATTTCCTCGAACCGCTCATTAAAATATTTAAGGAATTAGCAGTTTAGTCTTAAGTATCTGCAGATTGTGATACATCAAACAAAATAATTTCCATGTCTTAACAAGGAACACGAAATGAACCATTTTGATATATTCAGCAGCCTTTCTCAAACTCTTTCAATATAATTTGAATCGTTACCATGTATCAAGGCCCTCAATGTGCATTTTTTAAACGCCAAATATCGGTGGCTTCCCCCATCAAAAATGTATACTATTTTCCCCTATTTGTTGGAAACATTCCCCCTAGAATTTTATAAATGTAATGATTACAGTTTGTTTTTCTAGGCCCCCCAAAAGCAGCTTCAGATCGTTTCCACGGTGCAGTGTACCCTCAGGTGGAATTGAATCAGAGAAATCACATCCCAGTGAATTCTGTTACCAGAAGGATCATTGCTCCTCCACCCATTGAAAATGTGGTACGCAATCTTTTTGCTGGATTATATTTAGGTCTATTTATAGCTAACCTTTGAACAACATTCTCATAGGTAGCATTTCTGATCAACTTTTTTTCTGTTGGAAAAAAACTAACTTTTTTCTGTTGTGTGTCATAAACATTTACCTTGTGGATACTCTAGAGAAGCTTTTCCAAATTTTAACCCTTTGCATGCTGGGAAATTTGTCGTCTGCTAAAATGTCATCTTCTGAATTTCTTAAATTAGCATTTTCTTTGATTTTTTTTCTAAGACCACTATCAGAAAAGCAAACAGTTTGGATCCTGATGAGATGCCACGTTCTGTGGCATCTCATCTGGATCCAAACTGTTTGCAAAGGCCTTCAAAATCCGGTTCCAGCGCTCAAAGGGTTAATTTTGTTTTCCACAGACATTCACTTTGTTACAACCACCTGCCTAGGACAAGGTCTTTTATAAAGGTGTAATGTTAAATTTGGCAATTAAACAGCTTGTTAGACTGTAACTTCATCATACATCGTGAGATTTAAAAATAACTTTAGAACAATGTTCACCACGTAGAGGTGTTTCTGACATTGGTCAAAGTGGAAGTCGCACTGAAGGCCAAAGCTCAAACATGCGCATGGGTCAGCTTGATAAAAACACACAGTATTGACTCATGTTGCCATCACTGACCTTTATAATCTTGGTCTGAACATTTGTTCAAGCAATTTGTTTTACCTTCATAAAATCTGTTTCATAGGGGGTAAAAAAGCTGGGTCAGAAGTCATATTTATTACACAAACATCAAAAAAGCACATGAGATAAGTTATGTTTATATGGGTCTCAGGTAAAACCATTATATTAAGGGCCCTCTTCTTAATAACAGTTTTTGGTTGGATTTGTGAAAGTGTAATGCCTAGAAGGCTGGTGTGTTAAAGAAAAATGTGTCATGTTCTGAGAAAACTGGGCAAAATGTTTGTGCGTAAATTGTCATCCCAGATTAGCCTGTGCAGTCCGCACAGGCTAATCAGGGACGACATTTTCCGTTTTTATGGAATTTTTCGTTTAAAGGATGTCTCTTCTTAGCAAAAATCCAGTTTAGGCGGAAAGTGTCATCCCAGATTAGCCTGTGCAGTCCGCACAGGCTAATCTGGGATGACACTTTATGCACAAGCATTTTGCCCAGTTTTCTCAGAACACGCCACAAATATTCCATCAGTCCGACCAAGGGTTAAGTCCAATATTAAATCAAATACTTTGAAAGGAATCGAAACATAGAATTCTTCTTTACCATCAGTGTATTCACAATGGAATGCATTCTTTAAAACATAATTTTTTGATGTACTTATGACCAATTTAAAATATTTGGTTTAAGTTCTTTTTTTATCAAAGCAAAACCATGAATGCCCTGAAATATTTCCAAAGATGCTTTTTTGAAATGCTTAAGTTTACCTTTAATTCATTAACTAAACATATGTATTTAAGTATGGCGCTTTTAATGAAAGCTTTTTTAAATTATTCATGTTATTTAGTAAGTACAATTCAATATCTCATCAGATTTTTCCTGATATCTTATCTCCGATATCAAAAATTTCTTTCAGGATTTCAATGTTGCCAAAATTAAGTGGGATAAACCGAAAATACCCCACCCTCCCCCTGAAGAAATACTCCCAGACTTGAACATTAAACCATTCGGAGATGATGTGCCAGACAATGTTATCGTAGGGGTGAAAAAGGCTGTTTTTGTTGAGCCAGATTCTGCAGTGAAGAAGATCGCTGAAGCTGGTGGAAACTCTAAAGTCGTCGAAGAGAAGAAAAAAGATCAGAATGAAAATCAGGATCATATTAAAGAGATAAAGGAGGATATTAAAGTAATTAAGAATAATATTGAAAGTTTAAAAGCTGTAAAAGGAAAATTGCAGAATGACACAAAACTGGTCGGAAAAACAAATGCAACAGAAGCAGCGGTTTTGAAAAAAATGGAAAGTAAAGTTTTAGCGTTAGGAGAATCCATGAAAAATAAAACCTTAGAGAAACTAGCCGATTTAGGTGTCTATAAGAAAAAGAAATACGAGAAATTAATCTATCAGCATACAAACTGGAATCTTAGTTTGTCGGTAGAAGACATCGGCAATATCATAAAAGACACAGAATATTTCCAAAAGAAGCAAAACTTGACAGAGATGGAGTACCAGCCGCTGATGCAGCCCAATGCTAGTCATAAGCTGAATGTGACGGCTGCTAAGTACGGGCTGGGGTACTGTGACTGTAGGGATCTCTCGTGCTTGTGTTGTGTTCGTGTGTTCAACAAGAGAATGAGGTTGAACAGCACGTCATGTGCTGCCATTGTGTATTCATCGAAGTCTTTGGTAAGTAACAAAGTTCAGGCATCATTGATTCAATATTGAATCATTGATTCAGCATTGCATCATTGATTCATCATTACATCATTGATTCATCATGACATCATTTATTCATAATTGCTTCATCAATTCATATTAACTTTAGTTTTTTTAATGTGTGGGACTTGGCTCATGTTTTAGAAAAATATCTAGGGTCATAAAAGTACAGGATGCTGTTCAAGAGGGGCTGGGTAGAAAGCCCAGTGTTTTTTTTTCACCTTTGGGTTAAAAGGTAGCTGGGCCCTTCAGATAGAGATTAACTTGGATAATGAAAAATTGCTGTGATTATTTAAAAAAATGCCTCTAGTTTAGTCAATTTTTGTCCAAATATATTTGCAACAGTACATTTCATGTTTACATATTTTCACATTTTTCACAAAAAGGAGCAGGGTCCATAATCACCAACCAATTCTTAGACTCAAGAATATTTAGTATAGACTTAGAACCAAGAAAAATATGTCCAGCATTTGAATATAAACAGGCTTTAACTGATGATTATGTCAGTAAAAAAAATGTTTATCATGGTATTCTTCGCAAATTCTGTAAAACAATCATTTGATAAATAATCACTCTGCGGTTCAAGTATAGTTTTGTGTCAGCATAATATCCCCGTTCTTTATGAATACCGGTATGACATTACAGGTATGATTGTAATATACTAGATTCAGTTTCTGATGAATAAAATATTGTTATTTTTCAGGAATTGCAGTATGAATTTTCTGTGGACAAGAAGCCATACTTTGCCAGAGTTATTGCAGGTATAGAAAATATTTAAAAACTTTTAAATGTAAATATGTTTAACCCTTAGAGCGCTGGAACCGGATTTTGAAGGCCTTTGCAAACAGTTTAGATCCAGATGAGACGCCACAGANAAGAGAATGAGGTTGAACAGCACGTCATGTGCTGCCATAGTGTATTCATCGAAGTCTTTGGTAAGTTACAAAGTTCAGGCATCATTGATTCAATATTGCATTGTTTGATTCAGCATTGCATCATTGATTCATCATTACATCATTGATTCATCATGACATCATTTATTTATAATTGCTTCATTAATTTGATTCATCAATTCATATTAACCTTTAGTTTTTTTAATGTGTGGGACTTGCTTCATGTTTTAGAAAAATATCTAGGGTCATAAAAGTACAGGGTGCTGCTCAAGAGGGGCTGGGTAGAAAGCCCAGTGTTTTTATTTCACCTTTGGGTTAAAAGGTAGCTGGGCCCTTCAGACAGTGATATTTTTACAAGTTTTCTCATCTGAGTCCTGGGACTCGATAGCTTGCAAATCTATGAGTCCCCCAATTGAAAGAACGAGTCCAAATATTAAATTGTACATTTTATTTTTAATTTCAATGCATTTTTGGGACTCACATAATTCGAAACTGTGCATCCCCAAAGGTTTTTGTGAGTCCAGGACGCAGGACTCGCAGGTAAAAAAATCACTGCTTCAGATAGAGATTTACTTGGATAATGAAAAATTGCTGTGATTATTTACAAAAATGCCTCTAGTTTAGTCAATTTTTGTCCAAATATATTTGCAACAATACATTACATGTTTACATTATTTTCACATTTTTCACAAAAAGGAGCAGGGTCCGTATTCACCAACCAATTCTTAGACTCAAGAATAAAGTATAGACTTAGAACCAAGAAAAAAACGTCCAGCATTTGAATATAAACAGGCTTTAACTGATGATTATGTCAGTAAAAAAAATGTTTATCATGGTATTCTTCGCAAATTCTGTAAAACAATCATTTGATAAATGTGGCGTGTTCTGAGAAAACTGGGCAAAATGCATGTGCGTAAAGTGTCATCACAGATTAGCCTGTGCAGTCTGCACAGGCTAATCCGGGATAACGACACTTTCCGCCTAAAGTGGATTTTCGTTAAGAACAGAAATCATTTAAACAAAAAATTCCACGCGTACTGCACAGACTAATCTGGGATGACACTTTACGCACAAGCATTATGCCCAGTTTTCTCAGAACGCGACACAAATAATCACTCTGCGGTTCAGGTATAGTTTTGTTTCAGCATAATATCCCCGTTCTTTATGAATACCGGTATGACATTATGATTGTAATATACTAGATTCAGTTTCTGATGAATAAAATATTGTCATTTTTCAGGAATTGCAGTATGAATTTTCTGTGGACAAGAAGCCATACTTTAGCAGAGTTATTGCAGGTATAGAAAATCTTTAAAAACTTTTTAATGTAAATATTTTAAGACTTTAGAGACTTAATAGAGACTCTGGCTAAAAAATTATTTAATTGCTGACATACACAATTAAACATCAATTTAAAATTTGATATTTAATACGCTGCTCAAGAGGCTACACTTACTGCCCAATCTTCAGGAAAATTGGTCAGAACATTTTGTTTCAATGATACTTCGACTGAGTTTAAAACTGGATTGTGTGGGGTCAAAAACAAGGTCACAAGGTAAACTTTTGAACACTAGATGACATATTTACTGCCCGATTTTTATGAAATTTGGTCAGATTATTAGTCCCAATGATATCTCGGCCAATTTCAAAACTTGGTCACATGGGACAAAAAACTCGGTCATATTGAATAAAAAAGTTTGTGAACACTCTGAACGCAACATTTATTGCCCAATCTTCATGAAAGTTGGTGAAAAAATTTGTCCAAATGATATCTTGGATGAGTTCACAAGTGGGTCATGTGGGGTAAAAAATCAGGTCACAAGGTCAAATTCAAGACAAAGCTCTAGAAATCACATTTCATTTTCATGAAACTGGCTCTGAACATTTGTTATCCCTCCGCCTTTGGCGTTGTCCTTCCGTCCGTCCGGCACTTTTGTGTCCGGACCCATATCTTGAAAGTGCTTTGGCGGATTTCATTGAAACTTGGTATGAGTATATATATGGATAAGAGTATGATGCACGCCAAATGGTATTGTACACCATCTGTTAATAAAGGGGTTATGGCCCTTTGTATCTTGAAAAAATGATAACGTCTGTGACAAAGCTCTAGTTTGGCGGGGGATATCAATTCAACGAATTTGCTTGTTTCTAATGATTTCTCCGACATATGGGATAGAGTGCCTGCCCTTTGAAAAACATTGCTCTCAGTAGTTAGGAGAGTTTTCCTTATGTGGCAATAGTTAAACCATTGAAACACAATAGAAGTCACATTTTCACTGACTCATCATAAACCTTTCTTAGAACATAAAAAATATTCATATATCTCATTCTGGGCTGAGTTTTCCTTTTAAGTCTATCGCGAAACTTTGTAAGCACTATCTGCTCAGAACATTTAAATGCCTTGGGTGTCATGTGAGGGCCTTCTAAGGGGCTAAGGCCCACTTGCTGTTAACATCTATGCAAGAGTAAATTTTAGAAGGCAACAGAAAAAAAGAGTTTCCGATGGTACTCAAATTCTAAATTAAAGAGGGGTTTTCATCCACATTTTAGGGGTATTTGATGAAGAAATATGCTTCTTGTAAATCCCCGTATAATGTCAGAGTAAATTATAATGCACACTTTTTGACAAAAGTGATGTGATAAGCATAACGATTCAAGCATTATTTTGAACCGGAGTCTGAAATTTAAAGTATGAATGTTTGGGAATATGAAATTCGTTATAAACATCTTTGAGCTCTGAAAATCTCAATTGTTGTTGTTCCAACACTTTGAAAAATATTATTTATACATGTTGTATGCAATAACATAACAATAGGATGTTTCAAATTAGGTACTTTATTTTCATGTATATACATACAGAATTTACTCCAGACCTTATATTTTCTGATTTGTGTTGAAGTAATACAGCAGACATTTAAAATGATATTTCAGATTAATTATAATTTAACCCTTTCCCTCTCAGAAGCAACATTAAAATGGCTATATGCAGCCAGTATAAAAACCAGAACAGCCTGCGAGTTACTCGCAGTCTGTTCAGGTTTTATGCTGTTTGATGCTCATCAGTCCTAGAGTTGGAAATGAAGCCTTTCAAACTTCAATCCAAAAGAATGGTCTTTAAGTTTATTTAATTTTCTAAGGGACTACAAACTAGTCAAAATGCGTTTCTAAGTGGTTAATGGTTAAAATAATATTTCAGAATTATTAAAATGCAAACAAGTCTGTATTTGTTTCAGCTGAATTTCCTCCCAAGATCTGCTTAGAGGCAGCAGGGAAAGTCGCGGGCCTCTGTACGCTGTTTTCCAACATCACGGCAAAGGTTAACGTGGCCAACGTGGATCACAAGATTCACCTGTCGGGCTGTATGGAGTTTGATCTCACCGTATATAACAAAACTGTCAGCAGCTTCCCCGTGGGCTGCTTTCAGATCCCTGGATTGTCGTCAGTGGAAAAAGAGAAAAATAAAGCTCCAAATATGATCAATTTCATGCCTTAAAACTTATATCTAATTATAAATTTATTGTAAGAAAGTGAGTTAGGTGTACTTTAATGTCATGTTTGCTTAGTCAATATTACGGCTATAAAAGTTATGGTGGTTGGATGTAAAGAATATGTGTTCATATTACAAAATATGCATCTTGAGATTTCAAAGGTTTATTGTGACTGCATAGCTTAATGTACTTCTAACTTTAGGTTAACCTTGATTTGATGCTTTCAGAAGTAAAAACTATTAACTCTGTGTGATAATTCTGTGATTGCTGGCCTAGGTTTATTGTTGCCTGCTATTATAAAGTCTTACTTATATGCATACTAATAATTCCCTATTTAAAGATTTTTTTAAATGTTGGCAGATGGGTAACCTTTGTGTTTTGATTTGAATATACTTCATAAATTGAGCTTTGTTATGGGAAAACTGGGCTTAATCCATATGCATAAAGTGTTGTCCCAGATTAAGTTGTGCAGTCTGCCCAGGCTAACCAGGGACAACACTTTCCACCTGTACTTGATAATTTGCTAAGGAGGGACTTCTTTAAAACTGAGAAACCATAAAAGTGACAAGTGTCAGCCCTGATTTGCCTGTGAGGACTGCACAGGCTAAGCTGGGACAGCAATATATGCTTATGCATTAAGCCCAGTTTTCGCAGAACCCAGTTTAATTAAGTTTTTTCTTTTGGAGTGACTTAATCATAGCTTTTCTTATTAAAAAATATGTAATACAAAGTTCTTTTATTTTCTTTAAAAAAAAACAACAAACAAACACTTAAATATTTGGAATCATCTAAAAATGATGCTTATTCGAACAAAGAGCAAGACAAGTTTGCCTTTGTTGTTATTCAAACCAGTGTACTTAGAGCAAAAGTGCTCTCCTGCAGCCTAAAGTTCAGGAAATTGTTGCATATTTTAAACGCGATGTAAGTGATACACACATTTCCAATTACTGTTGAACAAAATTACAAACTATAATTTTATCAATTTTGATTAAGGATTTTTGTTCAACAAAAACTATATTTTTTATATATTTCTTAGACATTTCATTGTAGTTTTTTGTATATATNTTGGAATCAATGAAAAACAGGTTTGTATGTTGGCAATCTGTGAACATGTCCCTTTAAGATTTGCATACATATTGTACATTTAAAGATTTTTATTTGAGAATTAATTATTTAAGAGTATTTAAGATGTTTGTTTTCAATTGGATGGTAGTTAATTATAAGTATTCTCAATCAGTATTTTTAAACTGTTAAAGTCAATTGAAATATTAGATTATTTATATTTGGTGCAAATGTTTTGATTTTTGTGTATATTTTGCTTGAGATTGCATATCAGGTTGGTGGGGAAAATGTTTTGAAAAATAGAAAACTGATTTCTAGTCAATAATTTGAGAGTAAATGGAATTTCTGTTATAGACTCTTCTTTTCAAGTACATTGTTTAAGAAAAATTGTACAAGAAAAAATGTTCGCAAACATCTCTGGTTTGTTAATGTACAAAGAGTTTGATGTACCTGTACTTTCTAAACATGTTTGACCAGTGTATACCATAATCAAGTGCTTATTATTTTTACAGTGCCATAAAATAATCAAGTGATCATTAGTGCTAAAGAGCCATTGCACGCTATGCCAACTTGTGACAGCTTTTATTTTGCAAATTGTTTTATTGATCACATCACACATTCCCATTTGAATTCCAGAGATCACAAATTTGACCACCTACTCGACATATATAAATTAACATGAGAATTGGATTAAGTTGTTTTATAAGAATAGAAGAAACAATAACAAGCAAATGTAGGGGATGTTTTTAAACAATTAGTACAGTTTGTTATTGATTTTGTTGGTTATAAGGCCTTTAATTTCTCCTGTGTATGTTGAAGTGTTGACATGTTTACATCTCTTCTTTATTTTATTAAAAACATAATATAATAATTTATTAGCATTATTTACATACGAAGTTAGCTTACTTTCTTAAATGTACTGGGATATCAATATTATTTGTCATACTTTTATTTTTGTGGGTCCACTCAAACACGTAATCAAATTTTAGGAATTCAAGAAATTTAATGTAAACACAATTAAATGAATCTACAGTAAATGAAAGAATACAGTGATTTTTTTTACCTGCGATTCCCGCGTCCTGGACTCACAAAAATCTCTGGGGATGCAAAGTTTCGAATTATGTGAGTCCCAAAAATGCATTGAAATTTCTAATAAATTTATATAGTTAAATATTTGGACTCGTTTTGTCAATTCAGGGGCTCATAGATTTGCAAGTTATTGAGTCCCAGGACTCAGATTAGAAAATTTGTAAAAATATCACTGGAATAGCTATGGATAACAATCTGAAACAGTACTATGCAGCAGATGGGAAACTATGTTAACTTGTATCTTATATAACATTGTAAAGCAGAAACACCAGTTTCATGTTCAATCAAGAAGTTTCATTTATTTACAGTGCAATATATTCTAAAAATGATTATTAGCAATCTCAGATTTTGAAAACTTAATTATATTATTTGTACTGTTATCATAACATCATAATAAATGTTGAAACTTAAATTAAGATCAAATACATATTTATGAAATAAAGTAAGTGGCATTAACATGTGTTAATGTAATAAAGGGGCATATTGATTTTTTCCCCATATATATATAATTATGTATTCATAGACACGTATTAAAAGAGAGCCTCTTCCCTCTTTTAGGCGAGCATCTGTCTGGGAAAACGGAGTTTAATACATGTGCATAAAATGTCGCCCCAGGACACTTTCTGCCTTAACTGATTTTATGCTGAGAAGGGACTTTCTTTAAACAAAAATTACAATAAAATAATAAAGTGTTGTCCCTGATTAGCCTGTGTAGTCCGCACTTAACGCACATGCATAAATCCCGGTTTTCCAAGAGCCCAGTTCAGACTTATTAAGTAACAATTGTATATTGATGAAATTATTAAGAAAAAATATACACAATCACAAATGTTTTTGATACACAACCGTGGGATTCAAACCCACGCTTACAACAATTATGCTCTTCAATTAGAATTGTATAGCACTACCATCATGTTATCTATAGCGCACATTTGTAAGGAGGTACTTAATGTACATTTTATTAATAATTTAAAAGTATATTACCATACTAGCCATTAATATCCCTTTGTCATATATTTGTATTGACCTGTATTCATCCTGATACAATAGTGCATTCCATTTTTCCTATAGCAAAATAATTGCTCAAATATGAGAATACATGTATAGATTATTCAATTTGTGAAAATATACCAGTATGTAAATTTGATCAGGTGGAACATGCCATCTGATTTATTGTGTTTATGTACTCCATGTACTCATGAGATGGCTCATGAAACAGTAGATAATTAATTTGGGAAAAAAGAGAGCGAAACTTCAGGTATTTTTTTAATACGTAATATAGAAGTCCTGTCAAATGTCCATTGCAGTTTGATTAACTGTCATCATCTTTGTGTTCATGTTTAAACTACATATGAGCCGAATCATGCGAAAATGGGTCTTATGCCAAATGTGACCAGTGTAGTTCCAGACCAGACTGCCTCTGCACAGTCTTGTCAGGAGCTACCCAGTATGCTATATAGTAAAGCAAGGTTTGGTGGTCTCATAAGCAGACAAGGTAGCTCCTGACCAGACTGCGTGTATGTGCAGGCTGGTCTGGAGCTACTCTTAAAGCATATGGCATAAGACCCAATTTTGCATGATGTGGCTCATATTATTAGTACCATTAAAGATTCTTTGTAATGATATAATTCTCATATCATTTCCTGTTAATAACAGTGTTTTTGAATCAATTTGTGCTGTACTTTCTAAATCAAGAATGTTGAGTTTTTTATTTTCGTTTTGTTTAGATCTTAAATTGTGTTAGCAAAATCCGTGGCCAAATATCACTATTGAATGTAAACTGCTTTAAAAAAAAATACTTGTATTTCTGATAACATGATGTAATTAAGTCTATTTTAAGGCTTAAAGATATCAATGCGCTTGTATTCATAGTTTTACTTCAAAGATTGATTTTATGTGCTAATGTGTCTTTGTTTATTTTATGTGTTTTTCCATGTTACTTTATAGTGTTGTTTTATGATGTTCCTTTAAGTTGAAATCAATTATTTTTGTTTAATTGTCTTTGAAGTCATGGGCTTATAGAGAATATTTCAAGTCTGATTTGCGGCCCATATTGATTGAACCATTTTTAGACTAAAGAATAAAGCATAGACATAGAACCAAGAAAATGTCTTTCCGAGTTCGCATTGATGCAAATAAAACATGATACCAATGGTGCTTATCTCACCAACAAATTGTAAAAAAATAGTGATAGATTTAGAGATGGTCAATTGCAGTCAGACTCAGCAATAAAAGTTAAACATTCATTTTTTTTTTCGAAGCATTTTATTTCTGAAAACATTCATTTCACAGTCATACAAACAAACACAAAGATTCAATAATTTTTTGCTCTTACAAATGTAACTGAAAGAAATATGGTTTTAGAGTATTATGTTGTGGTGAGTAAAAAGAGATGGTGGTTAAGATTCAGTTGAGTCTATTAAAATTATTATATTAAGAAGAGATTGGCGTGTTACTACGGCTGTATTTTCTAAAAATGTGCTCCATCGTTGACTAAATTCAGTTTTAAGACTACTGTATTCGTAATCATGTGATGTTGGTGCATCTGGGCGGGTTCTTGGTGTTTGATTAGAGATTATTAATCAAGTGCTTCCTGAGTGTGTATAAGTGAGTGAGAATAACAGGTTACTGCCCTATTGTAGTGTAATAAATCAGGTGAGGCAAAGAATGAAAGAAGGGCTGGGCTTTCCAAGCCATTGTTTTATTCATGCTGAGCCAGATATATTATAAAACGATTGGGCATAATCCTGTTTAACTGTTTATCATACCTTTATGTCCACATTTTTTAAGAAATAATGTAATATATTGATATTAAGCAGGAGTTAATATGTTGTACGAGGTTGAACCGTTTATTGTATGAGGTTTAACATGTTTATCATAATGTCATGAGCTCATATGCTTAATATTTGTTTTTGCTGTTTTTGTTTCTTTTGTTTATAACATCTTGGTATCAAATTGGTTGCTTTGTCGAATCTGATTCTATTTAACCAAAAATGATGACTTATAGTTTATTCAGAGTAATATGACGTTGATCCAAACAGTTACTGATATAAACACTTGATGTGATATAAAAACATTATATCTGGCACCTTTATATCAGGCAGATACCATTGAAGTGGTATGATATAAAACACTGATTGACACTGATGGGAAGGGCAGTGTAACCGGTATTTGAAGCAATATTTAATGCAATGTTATTTTGTTTGATAGTTTGATGTCTTTTTGTTAGAATTTTTTTAGATTCACACACCCATTATAAAACGTAAACATTTACATTGTATGAAAACTAATATAACATATTTTGAAGTAAGTAAGTTACTAGGTACTGTAAGTACTAGTTATAGCTGTTCTTGGACACAATTTTGTTACAATGTTTTGTGATAAGTATTTCATGTACATGCCCTTTTCTCTATTAATACATAATTTATTGTGTACATATGTTTAAATGCTCATATTATTTATCTGTGTAGAATTATTGGCAATGTATACATGTAAAACGGCCTGATAACAGCAATTTTCTTTTAAATCAAATGAATCCAAATGTTTTCCATATAAATTTTGTAAGGAATGCTTCTTTTTTCTGTACAATTAAGCCACACTCTGTGAAAAGGGGGTTTAATGCATGTGTGTAAAGTGCCGTCCCAGATGAGCCTGTGCAGTTTGCACAGGCTAATCAAGGACATCAGGTTCTGCTTTTATGGTATTTTTGTTAAAAGAAGGTACATGTATCTTCATAGGGAAAATCCTATTTAGGCGGAAAGAGTCATCCCTGATTAGCCTGTGCGGACTGCACAGGCTAATCTGGGATGGCACTTTAAGCACATGCATTTAACCCTCTTCACAGAGCGAGACCCAATTAATTGCTGCTGTTAAGCCGGCTTGCTTAGTTGGTAAAGCACTCTGCTACAAAGCCAAGTAACGCAGGTTCTGTTCCCAAAGGACCCCCTTACATGTGGAGATTTGAAATCATGAAATCATATCTACATCCATAATCCTCCTTCTGTAAATTCGAGTAGGGCAGTTATCAGTACTGGCATATGTTTGTGCACTTAGTACTGGCAAACCAGCTTACCCAGGAAAAGTGCAAGTAATGTGTGAGTCTTGTTCTGGGAAAACTGGTTTTAATGCATGTGCGTAAAGACTAAGTGACATGCCAGACTGCACAGGCTCAGCAGGGTCGACACTTTCTGATTGTATTGGATTTTGGGTGTAAAGGAAGTGTCTTCATAAGGAAAATTCAGTCTAGGGGGAAAGTTTTTTCCACGATTAGCCTATTTTAACTGAAGGCGTTATTTGCTGGTATATGCTGAAATACTGAATAGGGCATCCAAATAAACTAGCAGTGAATTTGTTTGTAAAACCATGTTAGATCTGCATATTTTTACGGTACTTAAATCAATGCATTTAGATGTAACAAATCATGTGAACAAATACAGTTAGCATACATATGGTCTAAGCTTGTGATATACTAGAAGTGATTGTAATGTTGCTTTATTGTTGTTCGTTATTGTATAGACCCTTAGGGCTGTAGGAAGGGCTTATCATGCATCGCTAACCATTACAGTGACTGTATCAATTTTTGAGATTTATATTCCTGTTTATTTAACGGATTCAGAATGAAATAAAGTGATTATAAACAAGTATTATGTGTTATTTGGTACTTAATCCCCAGGATTTAGTATACAAGTATTGTGTTGTTATGTGGTACTTAAACCCCAGGATTTTGTATTAGTGGAAATGTGTTATGGGTTACTTAAAACCCCAGAATTTTGCATTAAAGTACGAATGTGGTCAAAAGAATGATCTACCCATTATCTAGAGAAAGCTTTGAATAATAATGTTAATTGCTTAACTGGATACTTTGGAGCAAGGAAAGATGCCTATTTATTTTCAGGCCAACAGGTCAAATATCAAGGTAGCATGTGCTTGTAACATGAACTTTGCTTCCCCATAATATGTGTCGTGTTCTGACAAAACTGGGCAAAATGCTTGTGCGTAAATTGTCATCCCAGATTAGCCTGTGCAGTCCGCACAGGCTAATCAGGGACGACAATTTCCGCTTTTATGGAATTTTTGGTTTAAATGATGTCTCTTCTTAGCGAAAATCTAGTTTACCGGTAGGCGGAAAGTGTTGTCCCGGATAAGCCTGTGCGGACTGCACAGGCTAATCTGGGATGACGATTTACGCACAAGCTTTTTGCCCAGTTTTCTCAGAACACGCCACATATATCAAGAGAATTCTAAGGATCATATAAATGGTCTGGATGAGGAAGACCCAAACTGATTTTCAAATAGAGGTCAAGGTCACAGGGAAGACTTCTGCAAGTTGGAGGGGGGGCATACATCTTTGACAAACATCACTTGTTTGATAGCGATGCATTTTATGGATTAAAATTGTTTCGAATTCAATCTCCACTATCAGAAACAATCGTTAATAATTTTAAATTGATTATGTTTTGAAAAGCATTGCTTCAGCAATAGTCGTATCCAGGATTGGGACAAACAATATCCTTTCAAAATCAAAAACCATTTCACCCATTAGTATTTGAATGAAACTCCATTGTGGATGAAAGGGGTTGTGGTTTTTCCAAAGTATAGCACAATCAGGATAAGTGTATTATGCGAGAGTTTAGATCCAGGCAGATTTTTTTTTTAATTTTTTTTTTTAGAAATAGGCCAAACTTAAAATAGTCCTAAAATACAGTTTCGGCTCATCTGACAAATATAAGCACAGGCTAATCGGGGATGACACTTGAGCGCACATGCATTAAACCCAGTTTTCCCAGAACGGGGCTTAAATAAACAACAGATCCAAAGAATGTTGCATTTATATAAACATACATCATACAGAAGAGTCGACACTTTGCACACCACAAGTATCTGGAGTGTCTTTACCAATGCCAGGGGTTGTGTCCCCTTGCTTGGGTTTTACGTATTTGCACTGGATCCACACTCTGTACATCTTCAGCTGCCGCCCTCTGTTCACCTGAAGTCGGCGATCAACATAGTTCTGTTTCTCGTGGAGTCCTGCTTTGCCCATGATTTCCCGAATTTCGTCTAAAAAAAGAAAATCACAGTGAAAAGTTCATGCATAAATATGAGCTGTTTTCTGGGAACAGGGCGGCCTTAAGACATGTGCGTAAAGTGACGTTCTAGATTAGCTTTTGCAGTCCACACACTCACAGGCTTATCATGGACAACCCTTTTTGCCTGAACTGGAAGTGTTCAGACTGCACAGGCTAATCTGGGACAACACTTAATGCACACGCATTAAGCCGGGTTTTCCCAAAGGGAGGCTCAAATAAAAGACAAAATTGGTGATAAAAAGCTTAAATTTCCATGTAAGGAACGGTCCAACAGAATACATTAGGGGAATTCAGCTTATTTCCTCATTTAAATTTCCAAATATGATTAGTTTTTTTTGGCAATATTGGACACATGTAGGCTAGTTGTCCATTTTCTACCCATGCAGTGTTGCAGACATTTAGAAGGGGGATAAACATCAATTTAATATCTTTAATCACTTATGGGTACACAATTATGTATGTTTTATCTGGTATACTTATTAAGACAAACACAAGTTAAAAAAGTACCCAAAGTAAGGTTTAATACATTGAATTAAAACTTTGATCACTGTTAAAAAATAAACGAAGTGAACCTTCAGCTACACCAACAGGAGAACTTTCTTACAGCATTTGGTCCTTTATCAAAACTTCTCATTCAACTTTTGACAAACTAATACAAAATTTAACTGGAGCT
This sequence comes from Dreissena rostriformis, assembly GCA_007657795.1. Taxonomy (NCBI): domain Eukaryota; kingdom Metazoa; phylum Mollusca; class Bivalvia; order Myida; family Dreissenidae; genus Dreissena; species Dreissena rostriformis. The sequence continues at coordinate 22,252 of VMBQ01008467.1, forward strand.
ATAGGTCCAATTTGTTAGCTTGATTTACATTAAACATTAATCAGCTTTACTTGGCAAACTCCTACAACCGAGGTTCAAAAACATTCTTAGTTAAGAAAAATTAACAGTGGGATTTTCTTTTTTAATTTGGGACCAAAATTTAGCCCCAATCCAAATGTCAAAAAGTATATATTTTTCCCAAATGACAGCCTAAAATTCCCAATTTAAGGTTTTCAAAGAACTTATTTAATTTGTTAATAAATTGCAACATTAAGTTTGTATCCCTATCCAGTTCTATAAGTTGAACCTTACTCAATACATGTATAATATTAAAAACGCACATTTTCAATATAAAGTATTTGTAATAAAAACAAACCTAAAATATTTTTTGTTGTCAAAGCAACGCTTTTTTTCCCTATCAAAAGGGCCCTGCAACCATTCCCAGATGTTTGTTTGGCATAAAGCTAGAACTTTTCTGTAAAGACGTTACAATTCACAAGACTGTTAACTGACCTTGGGTGAAAAAATATACTCTAGTTCCGTCTCCTCGTGCATAGAAATTCTCACTGAGGCAGCGACCTGCAATAAAGTCAACACACTAAGTGGATCNTTGAACAATTTGCTGCACAACCATCAGATCATTCACAGGAACCTTTTATAAGCGAGGCAATAAGAAACCAATACTATTCATTCTGCACTAATTTTCACAGATTTGTGTAGGTTTCCTCAATCCCAAAATCAAATGTTCAATGACAGTTCATGGTCAAAATCTTGAATGAAACATTATAAAAAACAAATTTAAATTCCAGCGAATAAACTCGATTTTAAAAAAACATTAAATTTCATGTCAACCCAATCAAATGAATCCACAATACTTCAAGTCAAGAGTATCAACACTTCTTCACGTCCAGAGTATCCACAAAACTTAAAGTCAAGAGTGTATAATTATCAATGTTGTGCACCACCTGGGCCCGGATTTACGTAGCTTTTCTTAAATTAAATAAGAAAGAATAGATCTAGACTCAAGAAAATTACTTCACACTTTGCAAAGTTACAGGCCATCTATGTGGCTCACTGTCTATGCCATTCACAAATTGTTCTTAATGAATACTGTTGCAATTAATTTAAGGCAGTAGATGCCAATAACATTAAATATTAAACCATTTCTTGAAGATTGCAATTTTAAGAATATTCTTTACTCTTAGTTTTAAGTCTAAAAAGAAATGGTTTGTTAATGCAAGTCTTGGTCTGTGTTATGTCCTGATGTTTTTTTCAAGAATGTTTTTAGATCCATCATTAATTTGTACCCCCAAGGTTTGGGCCAATGAATGCTCAACAGGAAAGTCACATGTCTAATATGCAAAATGATGAAATGCAACCAAGCATGTTAAATTGAAAACATGTTAATCGTTAACGGAATAATTGGAGCCGTGTTCTTGGAAAACTGGGCTTAATGCATGTGCTTAAAGTGTTGTCTCAGATTAGCCTGTGCAGTTCACACAGGCTCATCAAGGACAACACTGTCCGCTTTTATGGAATATTTTATGTAAAAGAAGTCTTTTCTAAATGATAGGAGCTAAAAGACTGCACAGGCTAATCTGGGATGACACCTTAGGCCCATGCATTAGGGCCAGTTTTTTAAGAACAAGGCTCATTTGAATAGCTCCAAACATTATGACCCTGTACCTTTTTTGAAGCGCAACTGGGCCATATCATATCTGCCATAGTCACGGAACAAGATCACTCCTCCTGGTTTAAGAAACCCAGCCAGACGGCTTATCACAGACTGAAACCTGAAACCAATGGTTCACAAAGTAGGCATGGTCATTAATTTTTTGCATAAGAAAAATAAGGTCGTCAAATAAGGACATTACTTTAGTATGAGTTAGCATCCATAGAAAGCATATTTCCCACATACAACTTGTTTCTTAATTTTGTGGTATTGCTTTTTAAGGGTAGCATTTGTGATTTAAATTGCATGATGTTAATAGATAAAAACAAGAGATCAGTAATATTTCTAGGTATTCGATTTCGGACTTGAAAATTAAGTTGCAAACAGTTGGTGTTGTTTAAAAAATTAATGATAAGTATAATTTCGGTCTTTGACCCGATTATTCTGACTCCTATGATGTGTGAAAATAAAATTAATTTAGCTGCTCTCTGAGAAAACCGGGCCTAATGCATGTGCCTAAAGTGTTGAGCCAGGATAGCCTTTGCAGCTTGCACAGGCTCATCAGGGACGACAATTTCCGCTATAATGGAATTTTTTGTTCAAAGGTCTCTTCTAAACAAATCAAGCCTAGTGTTGTCCCACGTTATCCTTTGCAGTCCTCAAAGGATTATTGGGCCAACACTTTACGCACATGGATTAAACCCAGTTTTCCCAGATCCCAGAGCGCAGCTTAATTTAAAGTATTCTTCAAACTTCCTTTAGTCTTAACCCTTTGCATGCTGGGAAATTTGTCGTCTGCTAAAATGGCGTCTGCTGAATTTCTAAAATTAGCATTTTCTTTGATTTTTTTTCCAAGACCACTATCAGAATAGCAAACAGTTTGGATCCTGATGAGATGCCACGTTCTGTGGCGTCTCATCTGGATCCAAACTGTTTGCAAAGGCCTTCAAAATCCGGTTCCAGCGCTCGAAGGGTTCATATTCACGCCGTGGTTGATGATAAGATATATGTAACTGTGTACAACTACTTATATCCCATACTTGTCTGGACTGATGGCTGACAACACAAATATCAGTATGATCATATCGAGGCTGTTGTCAGGGAAGGGCACGGTTGCCATGGGATCAGATATGTCACACAGAAAGGCATGGCAACGCTCCGGCTCATACTCCTTGCTTTCCTGGATAACAAATATAAGAGTGTCTCATATTAACTGAAAGTATCGTTTTTTACTTTTTACCATATTTTGAAAAGATAATCTAACTGAAATATTTGTGTATTTTAAGTATCAAATAGAGTGTCAAAATTTGTGTGAAATCTATTTCCATATTAAACGGTTGGAAAAAACAACTTTTGAATAAGGTAATTAATGTCCACATCACGTTAGGTCATGATGGGATGAAAATATTCGCATATTTTGAAACAAAATTATGTTTTTGTTTGGAATTTATGCGTTATTAGCTGTGTTGGCAACTTGTCATTCTGTTTTCATTGTAAGAAGGTATAACATAAATGGAATATTTCACGGCTGTGATGATATGATGGTTTGTATTGCACATATTGATTAATTGAATTCCACTAGCCATGAGATACAACGTCAAACAATCAACTCATGTGATACAACACATGGGGAAAAAAAAGTCATGTGATTTACCATGTACAGTGAAAACTTTCTTCACCTCAGTATTACAACCGACTCGCTACATGGACCATCTTTTTAAAGTCCCTAATTTTTCCTTCTATTTTTCAATGGTCGTTACACTCACTTTTCTGAACAACCTGCTATATTTCGACCACTTTAATCAGTACCAATCAACGAAATTGCTCTAAATTGACACCTGCCAAACAACCAGTAATTTTCACAACATACTTGATTGGGTGTTGTGGTTCAATTGGGTTTGTGTACGAAGCCATTGTGACCAAATTAAAAAAAAATAATGACAACGGTATTTGGGACAATGGTATTTGTATCAACTGCGAGGTGTTACATTTTCGGCCCTTGTTATTCTTTTTAGCCCTTGATTCTTGATTGATAACTAAGTGATGAATATAAAAACCGACGTGTATGTCATATCGTTATTCACAATGGATAAGCAAAAACGGAAAGAGTCTTGTTTAAAATAAAAGATTGATTTTATCAACACGAGTAATAGGAAATCTCAACGGCAGTTGGCCGATTTATTCTGCATTTGAAAGACGCAGGTGTGTTAATTTTTTAATTTTCTGTTCGTCCAAAATGTTATTTGATCCGCTAAGCAAACAACAATGGACTGTTTCTTAAAGTGATGAGTAAAGGATAGTTTGATGAAAATTATGCTTCACTTCTTGTTTGAAAAGCTTGAAATACTATCTTTGTTCAATGTATTGATTGATTACTGTTTTATTTCAAGCAAAAAGATAGAATAAAAAAAAATAACATTTGTATTATCTTTCCCTCAAAAATTATGAAAAAATCATCATTTAGACCACCTTGCTATTAAGACCAACGTCCAAATGTGTGTTGTTTTTTTTTTTTTACCTTCAANCACTCGTTATCATATCATAGCATATTTTATTAAACTCGTCCAGGAAATCGTTAGTAAGCTCGCCAAAGGCTCACTTACTAACAAAATTCCTGAACTCGTTTAACAAAATATGGTATGATATGACAACTCATGTCAGATCCTATATATATGGGGTGCATAAAAAAGTCAAACTTAAACAATTTGATGAATTCAAGAAACATCCTTAACCATGCATTACGCGCAACCATGTGTACCACCTATCCAATACGTGCAACCATGTGTACCGCCTATCTAATATGTGCAACCATGTGTACTGCCTATCCAATACATGCAACCATGTGTACCGCCTATCCAATACGTGCAACCATGTGTACCGCCTATCCAATACGTGCAACCATGTGTACCGCCTATCCAATACGTGCAACCATGTGTTCCGCCTATCCAATACGTGCAACCATATGTACCGCCTATCCAATACGTGCAACCATGTGTACAGACTATCCAACCATGTGTACCGCCTATCCAACCATGTGTACAGCCTATCCAACCATGTGTACCGCCTATCCAACCATGTGTACCGCCTATCCAATTTTTTAAATGCCAAAATGGAGAAAACAAAGTTTTCTTCTAGAGAAAACTGTCAAATCGCCCCCAATATTACGGTTGCACAATCAGTTGTATCAATGTATAACGTGCACCATTATTATTAATATTTGCGGTATAAAACTGTGAATAATACATGGTAAAGTACGGTATTTGTTTATCAAATAATGATTTTCAAGACGTCTTTCTGACTATGTGCCAAGCCTTACCACAGAATTTTTCATCCTCATCCTGCCCATTACTGCAGTCATATCTACCATCACAGAGCAGGGCCTTGGGGACACAGACAACACCCTGGGCCAGGTTGAGGTAACAACGCACGCACGGGATCACTGGGCTACTGGGCACTGGGAATTCAAACAGGATTGTATGGTTAAATGACAACGCACACAAACAATCAATGGGCTACTGGGACTGGGAATTCAAACAGGATTGTATGGTTACATGACAATGCCCAGTCCCAATCAATGGGCTACTGGGCACGAGGAATTCACACAGGATTGTATGGTTACATGACAACACACACAAACAATCAATGGGCTACTGGGACCTGGGAATTCACACAGGATTGTATGGTTAAATGACAACACACACAAACAATCAATGGGCTACTGGGCACTGGGAATTCAAACAGGATTGTATGGTTAAAAGACAACACACACAAACAATCAATGGGCTACTGGGACCTGGGAATTCAAACAGGATTGTATGGTTAAATTACAACACACACAAACAATCAATGGGCTACTGGGCACTGGGAATTCACACAGGATTGTATGGTTAAATGACAACGCACACAAGCAATCAATGGGCTACTTTGCTCTGGGAATTCACACAGTATTGCATTGTTCTATTAAGTAGCAATAATGCACCGAATCTCTGGGCTTCTGGGCACTGGGAATTCATGCAGTATTGTATTGTTATATTATGAAATAACATATATTTAAACAAGGGACAAAATTGTCACAAAACCAGGTTTTCAATTTGAAAAAAGTCTGATAAGGGGGAGACAACTCAAAATGTACATTGTTTCTGATTGTCTCTAGTTACTCCCCTTGTGTCAAATTTAAAAAAATCAATCTATTTTCTCAAAGTGTGACCTTGACCTTGGAGATATCGACGTAATTCTTTCGCGAGACACACCCTCCAATGATAGCGAACAAATGTGCCAAATGATTTTAAAATCTCTTAATGAACGACATAGTTATGGCCCGGGCAAGCATTGTTCCGCCCGCCCGCCGACATTCATCAATCTTGTAACCAGTTTTTTCCTTTGGAAAACCTGGTTAAAAATAGTAAAATACAAAATATATGAGTATGTATCAAATTGTTTTGATAAGTAGATTTGGTGCTAGAAAAAAACACTAAAATTCTAGACACCAGTAATATTTTAAATTAAGGACATAATCACAAAAGGACAGGACCAACAATGAGTTCCTATATGCCTCCTGCATAATGATGTGTCATTTCAAATAATAAATCAGAACACACAACAGTGACCTCAACAGTTAAAATGACACAACAGTATGGTTGTATGGAAGCTTGACAAGTATCCAAGTAGTTATTTAATGAATTAAGTAGGGTATATTTAATGTGCATGGAAAAACTGAGTATATTGCATAAGCGTAAAGTGTCTTCCCAGATTAGCCTGTGCGCTCTTCACAGGCAAATCAGGGACAACAATTTCTGCTTTCATACAATTTTTTTTTTAAAGTAGTCTCTTCATAAAGAAAGTCCAGTCTAAGTGGAAGTGCCGCCCCTGATAAGCATGTGTGGACCGCACAGGTTATCTGGGCAACACTTCACCTAGCACATTAAGCCCCGCTATCCCAGAGCATGGCTCATACACAGTATAAGGATGTTGCACCTGTTTTTGCTGGGGCTAAGCACTGCTGCTCGTCCTCCCCTCCCGCACACTCCTTCACCCCGTTACACAGCCAGTGGTCCAGCACACACGTACCATCAATGCAGTAGTGCTTGCAGTTCACACTGTCATCTGAACACAACACACAACACAGCTAGATGTTTAGAAATGTATATCAACAAAGAAATAGCAGATGAAGTAATTAGCTTCTTTTTAACGTCTTCACTAAGCATCGCATATGTTTAAACTGCAAATAAAAAGAATTGTATTTTTTAATACATTAGCTTAAATGTCTTTATACATAACAACAGCTGTTTGTAAAAGATGCACGCCCCCCAAATGGGCTGTCAGTTGTAGTGGCAGCCATTGTGTGACCTTCACCTTTGACCTAGTGACCTGAAAATCAATAGGGGTCATCTGCCGGTCATGACCAATGTCCCTATGAAGTTTCGTGATCCCAGGCCTAAGCATTCTTGAGTTATCATCAGGAAACCATTTTACNTGACCCGCATTATGGGAAAATGGGGCTTTATGCACATGCGTAGTGTTGTTCCAGATTAGCCTATGCAGTCCACACAGGCTAATAAGGGTTGACACTTCCCACCTTAACTGGATTTTTGCTTAGAAAAGATTTCCTTTAAACAAAAAATACCTTAAAAGTAGACATTTTATGCACAGAATTAGCCCTGTTTTCCAAGAGTGTGACTCATATACATTTACTGCTTTTAACCCTTTGCATGCTGGGAAATTTGTTGTCTCCCAAAATGTCGTCTGCTTAATTTCTAAAATTAGCATTTTCTTTGAATTTTTTTCTAAGACCACTATCAGAAAAGCAAACAGTTTGGATCCTGATGAGACGCCACGTTCTGTGGCGTCTCATCTGGATCCAAACTGTTTGCAAGGCCTTCAAAATCCGGTTCCAGCGCTCAAAGGGTTAAGCCTTACTTGTTTGCCTTCAGGATTGGGAACACTGTATTGCCAACGCCACAACCAACCTGTGAAAGGATCGATCATCAACACTCAATAGTCGCCTCACTCTGGGGAAACCAGTTTAAGTGCATTTGCGTAAAGTGTCATCCCAAATTAGCTTGTGTGATCCACATAGTCTAATCAGGGACACTTTCTGCTTTTATGGTATTTTTCAATTAAAGAAAAAATCTTCTTAATGAAAATCCAGTTTTGAACACAAATGTCTTCCCTGATCAGCCTGTGCTAAGCGCTGTTGACACTAAACTCAAATGTATTAAACCCAGTTTTCCCAGATCAAGGCTCATATTTGTATAGGATCCTAACTTACGGTTCATTTACATTTATACATGTTAAGATGTGAACAAGTTTACTTCAATTCTGTCATATCAATAAAATTCATTACTGTTCTGAATATTTTAAAACATGGTTAATTGATCAACATTATAGGGCATGCATTAAAATACCTTGTCATATTACATTTTAAAGATCATAATTAAAAAAAATACAACGATATGAATGTAATCAGTTTTAAATGGAAAGATTTCAGTGTACTAGCTTATAAATCAGACGATATAGGTCGCCTAGGGTTAGGTGTAGTGGATATGGTGTCCGCCTAGCGATCTGGAGGTCACAGGTTTGATCCCCANAGGAAACAGACTGGACAGCCCTTCACAAGCCATGGGCTTTCTATGCAATCATCTGAACTAAATAGGTTAAAACTAAAACTAAATCAGACACACACAAGAAAACACATTCATAATGTCAAAATTAACCAAATGACATCTGCACATGCCTTACCTCAAATATTCTGAACTGAGCGTAGTGAGCTGAGAAAACATCTTTTTGTTCTGCAAGCAGAAACACATATTGTATTGCAAATGTGAAAACGTTATAGAATATTTGAGCCTTGTTCTTGGAAAACTGGGTACAATGCATATGTGTAAAGTGTTATGCCAGATACAATGCATATGTGTGAAGTGTTATGCCAGATTGGGTACAATGCATATGTGTAAAGTGTTATGCCACAATGCATATGTGTAAAGTGTTATGCCACAATGCATATGTGTAAAGTGTTATGCCAGATTCTAAGCATGTGCAGTCTGCATAGGCTAATATCTGGGACAACAATTTCTTTTATTATGGAATGTTTTGTTTGAAGGAAGTTTCTTTAAAAAAAAAAATCCATTCCATTGNGGAAAATATAGACTCTTTCTGGAGGGGAATGGGGCCAAACACTGCACTCTAGGCAGAAAGTGTCGTCCCAGATTAGCCTGTACGCACAAGTATTAAGCACTGTTATGCCAGAGCGTGGCTCAAATATGAAATGAAAATGTTATAGAATATTGTATCACAACCTAAGGAACTTACTTATCACTGCAATAATATCATAATACCAACAATTTCAAAAACAAGACAAACAACTTAATAATTTAAATTAAAAAAACAACAAGACGGCCACGATGGCCAGTTGTACGATTTAATTAAACGCTCATTGTAGAAGACCCATATTCAATGCTACACACCAAATATAAAATTCTGACTCTTGCAGTTTCAGACAAGAGATGTGTTGATCAGAAACACAATTCCCCCTACTGCGCCACTTTGAAATAAAATTTCTATTTATCATTTGGCAGGTTTAGAAATTATCTCCCTTTAAAGCTTATTACTTCCCTTGGATTTTGTTTTTTTACCTTTGACCTTGAAGGATGACCTTGACCTTTCACCACTCAAAATGTGCAACTCCATGAGATACACATGCATGCCAAATAGCAAGTTGCTATCTTCAATATTGCAAAAGTAATGGCCAATGTTAAAGTTTTTGGACAGACAGACGGACGGACTGACAGTTCAACTGCTATATGCCACCCTACCGGGGGCATTAAAAGATTATGAAAGCTATTAAAAATTTAAGTCTCTATAAATCATGTGACTCCTGGGGTGTGGCCAGTTTTTACCCAAGAGTCCTGGTTCGAACAAACTCAATAGACCACTCTTCAATATTACACACCAAATATTAGACCCCTGAACCTTATGGTTTTAGAGAAGATGTTTGCAGGTTTTACTATACATGTCTTGATAAATAATTTGACCCCTGAGTGTGGCATTGATTGCAGGGGCATGATTTAAACTAATTCACTTGAGGATCTTGATACATTGTTACAAACCAAATATTAAACACTCGATCCTTCAGAGAAGATTTTTGAAGATCTTTAAAATCTATTTTAGCTGTATTGAACTACATATGCAGTGGACCAGAACACTTTTAAAACTTTGAAAGAGGGTAACCCAAGTATCATTCCTGTGAATTTTGGTTCAAATATGCCCAGCAGTTTAGGATAGATGTCATTGGAATGAAAAGTTTACTGACCATGGACAAAGGAAACAAGAGGGCCATCAGGCCCTAAGGCGCTCACCTGAAAGCCAAAGGAACTAGACTATTCTGAAAAAATGCAAGCTGATTCATGAAAATTATTTTGGACCAAAAAAGTGACTTTTAACATGTTTTTATTTGACCTTGTGACCTAGTTTTTGAGCTCATATGACGAACCATTTCCATTTTCAAACTCACCCGAGCTATTGTTAGAACAAATGTTCAGATCAAGTTTCATAAAGATTGGATAATAAATGTGACTTCTAGAGTGTTAACAAGGTTTTACTAGTAGTAAATTACTACATAGCCATATAAGGAAAAATGCCACACCCCCTTGCGGCCATGTTTTTTAACAGATCTCAACCATTTACGAACTCAGCCCAGATATTATTAGTTCAAATATTCTGACCAAGTTTCATGAGCATTGGACCACATATGTGACTTCTAGAGTGTTAACAAGGTTTTACCATACAGTAAAGCCGTTTAAGGAAAACTGCCCCGCCCCATGCCGGCCATGTTTTTCATTCAACTGGAACCATTTTAAAACTCGTCCAAGATATTATTGGGACACATGTTTTGACCAAGTTTCATGAAGATTGGACTAAAAATGGGACTTCTACAGTGTTAACAAGGTTTTACTATAGCCATTTAAGGAAAACTGCCACGCCCCCTGGCAGCCATGTTTTTCAACCAACCGGAACCATTTTCAAACTCGTCCAAGATAGTATTGGGATACATGTTCTGACAAAGTTTCATGAAGATTGGACTAAAAATGTGACTTCTATAGTGTTAACAAGGTTTTACTATAGCCATATAAGGAAAACTGCCACGCCCCCTGGCGGCCATGTTTTTCAACCAACCGGAACCATTTTTGAACTCGTCCAAGATATTATTGGGACACATGTTCTGAGTAAGTTTCATAAAGATTGGACAATAAATGTGGCCTCTAGAGTGTTAACGAGGTAAACATTGAGGCCGCAGGGCGCACTACAGACGACGCACGACGGACAAACTGAGCATATTGCACTAGGGTGCTAAAGAATTGAGTTATAGACATATACATGTGTAAACCTATTCTTGTACTAGCTGCAAATGCTTTCATACGTCATTTCAGGGCTTGAGATACATCTTTAACTTGATGCAATTAGAATATATATCATATATTTTTCAGAACCAGAACCAACCAGTGTCCGGCACTAATTGAGCCTCATCATGAGAAAATGGGTCTTATGCCGTAAGGGAACAGCGTAGGTGCAAACCAGCCAATGAAGAGCAACCTTAACAGCTATAATATCCTGCAAGATAGCTTAGTCCTATTATGAGCAGACAGCATAGCGCCTGACCAGTCTGTGTGAATGTGCAGGCTGGTCTGGAGCTACGCTTGCTACATATGACATAAGACCCACTTTTGCATAAGATGGCTCAATCATGTAATTATAACAGTGTCAAGGCTCTTTCTAAACAAATAAAAAGACATGATAATGAAACAAATTATACCATTGCTAGGCTCTTGATTTTCTAGATGACATGTGTCGATATTTGTTTCTGTTGAAGTATCGGTAGGCTTGTTTCCCATGCTTTGATAGTACTCTGGGGTCAGCTCTGGGAACTCAGTGAAGAGCCAGTGACGATCTTTGAAGAACTTGTTCTCATGTACGCTGTAGAATTTGTCCCAAAACTGATCAGCTTCATTTTCAAACTTTTCTGAAACAAAAAAAAACACATAAATTGTATAAAATTTTGTATGTGAAACATCAGTTATATTATCAATAAAGTTAAATTTTATATCCAAGTAAAATACCAATGACCAATAAACAGAAATGTTTAACAAAAGTCTTAGCAACGTTTGTTTTCCAGTTGTCTTTAGCCTTATTTGATTTGTGTATGCATGCAGTGCTAAGTAGCAACAGCTATTGATTGTGTATGCATGCAGTGCTTAGTAGCAACAGCTATTGATTGTAAGAAAATAATGCATGCATGCAGTGCTAAGTAGCAACAGCTATTGATTGTAAGAAAATAATGCANTCAGCCTCAGTGGCCAGGTGAGCTATACAACCTTGGTCAGCCTCAGTGGTCAGATGAGCTATACAACCTTGGTCAGCCTCAGTGGCCAGTTGAGCTATACAACCTTGGTCAGCCTCAGTGGCCAGGTGAGCTACACAACCTTGGTCAGCCTCAGTGGCCAGGTGAGCTACACAACCTTGGTCAGCCTCAGTGGCCACGTGAGCTATACAACCTTGGTCAGCCTCAGTGGCCAGGTGAGCTATACAACCTTGGTCAGCCTCAGTGGCCAGGTGAGCTATAANTCAATTCTATTTCAATTTAATCTTGCCAAACATAATAAATTATGAAAAAAAACAATGAATATAGTGCAAACATGTACAAATGTATTGTAATAATGAGAGAGTAAGTAAACAAATCCCCCAAAAAGGGAAACGCCGCGAAAATTCCCACGCGCACAATTTTTCCCCATTGTGGAAAATCCCGCATAAAATTTCCCCTACATAAGGGCTAAAGGCCTCTTCCCCCACAACTCAAAAAAAAAACCCTGCTTTACCCCTTTACCACTTTTATAAGCATTTTGACGTCTGTAGTCCCTTAGAAAACCAAATTAAATTTAAGGCCTTTCTGAGTAATTCATTTTTTAAAGGCTTCATTGCCAACCCTAAGATACTGATGAGCAGCAAAAGCATAAAACCTGAACAGTCTGTGAGTTACTTGCATGCTCTCCTGGTTTTATGCAGGTTGCATATAGCCATTTTCCTTTTACTCGAGCGGGAAATGGTATAGAGAAACATAATCCCTACAAAAGAAACATAACAACTTCAAGCTTTTTTTAAAGACACACATCTTTTTACAATCAGAATTATCCCAGCAAGAGAAACTTTGCCCTTGTATCTGCAATATAAATATCATCTCTAAAAGACACATATTATCCTTGCAAGATAATCATTATATTTGTAAGATTAATACTTTCCCTATAAGACAACCGTATATTGATGCAATATAAAAATCAATTATATTCAATAACTAACATTCCCTTTAAGGCACCTTTTCTCTATTTGGCAAAGACATAAGAATTTTCAAAACATTTCAGTGATTTGAAGGGCCAAACAGTCCCCTTCAAAAAGGTATATATTTTTCTAATCATTACCTTAAATGTAAGCTTTATTTAAAGAAAGTGTTGACTACATTTGGACACAAAAATTACTACATGTAAGTTAAAGTAATTGGGGTTTTTGTCGTGAAGAAGTCAAATAAGGTCACATCCTTGCTGTGGAGCTAGCTCATTAACTTGGTTATAGTGTCAGATTTTCACTCTGGAGAACCAGGTTCAATCTCCAGTTAGAGCTCAGGATTTTTCACTTTCTTAAGTGCATTTTTAAGTTGATTTTCTCTTTCCAACCAATGATTCTGGGACCGACATCCCCCCTTTTGGCTATTCAGTTTTGTACTCGCATGGACCGCCATATCAGAAATTCTCAAAGGTCCCTTATGAATATGATACAATTATTTTGACTAGCTAGCTATTTCCTTGCATCAACCTCGTGTCTTCTAGGGAATTTCAATTGACTAGCTAGCTATTACCTTGTATCTACCTCGTGTCTTCTAAGGAATTTCAATTGACTAGCTAGCTATTACCTTGTATCTACCTCGTGTCTTCTAGGGAATTTCAATTGACTAGCTAGCTATTACCTTGTATCTACCTCGTGTCTTCTAGGGAATTTCAATAGCTCTTACATGAGCTTGTTGAACCCTTTAAACATCTTCAATTTAAATATCTCGACTCCGGTCTGAATTTTTATTTTTCATTAATGTCACTAGTTAACTAAATTTACTCTTATTAATACACCTCTGATATGTCAAAACGCTCATCCAACGTAAATTTGTCTAGTTCAGTAACAAAATTACGGTGTCACATGTCACAATGTCTTGAGATAGATTAATCCAAACTGAGATTGTGTTCAAAAGAATGAAGGCGAAATGACTTAAGTGCTTTCGGCTTTGCAATTTTAAACAATGACCTCTTTTCCCACTATTTTCAGCATAAATGAAAAAAGTTCCGGCATCAATATCATAAATTTTATGGATGATCTTATATGCTTGAATCTTTTGCGGAGAAAGTCCATTGAAGGAAGATTTAAAATACAGCCAATTGATCTTGATGTTATAGATGATGGATTTCAGATACTAATCTTGTGGCTCTTGGCTGTGCAATTTCAATTATTTGTTTACATTTCTTGTATTAGGATAGAAGACCAAGTTCCCATAGTCCAGATAAGATCCAATGAGCGACTTGTATAAATGTAAAAAAAACGGATTTGTCCATATGGGTGAATTTTTTCCTGCTTATTCCAATTATTCTGTTGACTTTATTAACTGTGCTGCTAATCGGACCTTCAAAATTCAATTTGTTAATAAAGAGTATACCCAGATCCTTCTCAACATCATCTCTTGTAAGATTATGAGTATTTTTATCACCATACAAAATGTAATAATTAAACAAAATTCCTTATTTCCGTATGACAAAATTTAACATTTGCTAATTTTGGAATTTAACAACCAGTCCTTACTCCATTGGCAAAGTTGATAAATATCTGCTTGAAGTTGGTGTTGTTCATTTACCGAACCAATACCCTGATCAATTTTGCAATCATCTACAAACATCTTACACAAACGGCCAACCACATACGGCAAATCATTGATAATGATAATGAAAAGTACTAGCCCAACAATAAAACCCTGTGGAATCCCAGACAACACCCTCTGCCAATTGGATT
>VMBQ01008468.1:1952-14376 GCA_007657795.1 Dreissena rostriformis
CCCCTTGTTTCAAAATCAATCTGTTTTTCGACCCCGTGACCTAGTTTCTGACCCGGCATGACCCATATTCGAACTTGACCTAGATATTGTCTAGATACAACTGCTGACCAAGTTTCGTAAAGATCGGATAAAAACTATTTGAATTAGAGAGCGGACAACATGCTCAATGTTTAAAACGCACTAAGTGACCCCGTGACCTTGTTTTTAATCCCGCATAACCCATATTCGAACTTGACCTAGATATTGTCCAGGTACAACTTCTGACCAAGTTTCGTAAAGATCGGATGAAAACTATTTCAAATAGAGAGCAGACAACATGCTCAATGTTTAAAATGCACTAAGTGACCCCGTGACCAAGTTTTTACCCCGGCATGACCCATATTCAAACTTGACCTAGATATTGTCTAGATACAACTTCTGACCAAGCTTCGTAAAGATCGGATGAAAACTATATGAATAAGAGAGCGGACAAGCTTGTTCCGCCCGCCCGCCAGCCAGCCCGCCAGCCAGCCCGCCAGCAAGCCCGCCAGCCAGCCCCTGCCAGCACGCCACAATTGGTATTTTTTTCAAATTTCCTAGAAAACCCTAAAAACTGTGTAAGACTAAAAAAGTTGAACAAATTTTTGCATGGCATTTTTGTTTCATTCATCGTGGAATACATACAAAGTTTACATAAGATTCTGATGCATAGTTACATAATTTTATATAATTACATATACAATTCTGGATTAAGTTAAGTTTACATTAAGTTTACATCAGATTCTGATGCATAGTTACATAGATAATTTTGTACACAACTCTGGATTTAGTTAAGTTTACATAAGATTCTGATGCATAGTTACAAAGATAATCTCAGATACAACTCGGGATTTGGTTAAGTTTACATAACCTTCTTATGCATAGTTACATAGATAATCTCAGATACAACTCTGGATTTAGTTACGTTTACATAAGATTCTGATGCATAGTTACATAGATAATCTCACATACAACTCTGGATTTAGTTACGTTTACATCAGATTCTGATGCATAGTTACATTGATAATTTTGTACACAACTCTGGATTTAGTTAAGTTAACATAAGATGCTGATGCATAGTTACAAAGATAATCTCAGATACAACTCTGGATTTAGTTAAGTTTACATAACCTTCTTATGCATAGTTACAAAGATAATCTCAGATACAACTCTGGATTTAGTTAAGTTTACATTAGTTTCTTATGCATAATTACATAGATAATATCACATACAACTCGGGATTGAGTTAAGTTTACATCAGATTATCAGATGCATAGTTTCATCGATAATCTCACATACAACTCTGGATTTAGTTAAGTTTACATCAGTTTCTGTTACGTAGTAAGAAAAGTCTCACATGCCCCCTTGATTCATTGAAATTTAATAATACAGTTTAACAGGGATTTCAATTGAAGCAGAATCCTGCTTTTTGATGCAAGCATTTTGCAATTTTGTCACTTTTCACTCCTCCAAAATATCTTTCTTGCAGCATTTTGATAAAAATGTTACAATAGAAACTAGAATAAAATGTATGTTTTAATACAAAAAATAAACACAATATGCACAATATACTTAAAGTTGTACAAATCAATATTTGTAGAAATCAACTAATATCCATAAACAAAATATCTAGATTTCAGTATTTTGACCCTGAACATTTCAAGCACAGGGTCATTTGAATCCTGGTTTTTAAAAACGATTGAAATCCCTGAGTGAGTTAACCCTTTGAGCGCTGGAACCGAATTTTGAAGGCCTTTGCAAACAGTTTGGATCCAGACAAGACGCCACAGAACGTGGCGTCTCATCAGGATCCAAACTGTTTGCTATTCTGATAGTGGTCTTTGAAAAAAAGTGAAGAAAATGATGATATAAGCAATTTAGCAGACGACATTTTAGCAGACCACAAATATCCCAGCATGCAAAGGGTTAAATGCGTCATATGTGGCGTGTTCTGAGAAAACTGGGCAAAATGCTTGTGCGTAAAGTGTCATCCTTTCTGCCTAAACTAGATTTTCGCTAATAAGAGACATCATTTCAACAAAATATTCCATAAACGGAGAAATTGTTGTCCCTGATTAGCCTGTGCTGAATGCACAGGTTAATCTGGGATGACATTTTATGCACAAGCATTTTGCCCAGTTTTCTCAGAACACGACACATGTGGTTACTCACCTCTTTTGTGAATCTGGGCATTTGCCAGAGAGGTTCAGGGTTGACGGGGGTTCTGGTAGGTCCTCAGCAGAGAGACCCGGGTCTCATACACCTGACCTGGGGACCGCTTCTGCTGCAAGGGAGGGGCCGGGGTTAGCATGCGCACACAATGGAACCAAAAGGGTAGCACATAAAAACATTCAAAGTTGTATCTTAAACATGATAAACATAAATATTGAAAATGGTTGTATGACACTGGAAATATAAAGTAAAGCATGCACACAATGTTTAGACATTTTAAACACTAATATTCAAAATGGTAATGTATGTCAAGGGAAACATCAAGTAAAGCTTGTGACAGGGCTTTTTTTGCTTCTTAGAGAATGGCTGTTTTTCAAAAATAAGGGAAGTTTGCAACTGAAATTATCACAAATAAAAGAAGCTTGCAAATCAAATTTTCATTGTTTTTTTTAAGTTTGCAACCCTTTTTTCACAGTTGCTAACAGTTCTCACCTCAGTTTTTACAATTTTGAAAAGATTTCTACCCATTTTTTTCACAAAATGAGGGGGCCAAGGCAGCTTCACAAAGATTGGAAAAAAAGCACTGTGTGATGAGTATGTATTCTGCTGAGCCACAAACTGTGAAACTGTACCTCAAATTAGTAATTACTACTTTTCTTTTGCTGGAATATGATTCATTCAGCCTCATTCTGGGAAAAATGGGCTTTAAGCATTTGCATAAAGTGTCGTCTCAGATTAACCTGTGCAGTTTTCACAGGCTTATCAGTGAGAACACTTTCCGTTTTATGAAATTATCCTTTTAAAGGAAATCTCTTTCTAGCAAAAATCCAGTTCAATCGGAAAATGTCATTTCTGATGAGCCTGTGCATACTGCACAGGCTAATCTGGGACGACATTTTACCCACATGCATTTTGCCCAGTTTTTCTTAAAAATGCTCAATGAATCAGTTTCACAGTTTTTGGCTTAATAAATACATATTACCTGCTTTACTTAATTTTTCCAGTGTCACACAACAATTTTGAATATTAGCGTTTATAATTTGTTTTTCATTGAACAATTACAAAATATTGCAAAATTAACAAATATCAAATTTTCTCACACTTATTAACTGTGAAACTTTTTCTAAAAATGTCTGAACCATGAAGTGATTTTGTTTAAATATAATATACAATTTTATATCAAAATTATATCATATTCATGAAAAAAAAATTCAATCAATAACTAATTTCTACAAAATATGTCGAAACTTATGTACGTACATGTATATACTTATGAAAATATATACAATTACAATTTATACATATCAGGATGATAAATATTAACTGGTTATATATTTAAAAAAAAAATGTTATTAATTTGTGCAACAATCAATTCACTTGCAAGGAAAACATATGATTAGAAATAGAAATAACAGTACTGCAATAGAAGTTTAAGCTGTTTCAAAGTGTTCTTAATATTAATTTATTAAAAAAAGACTGATATATAATAAAATGATAGGACAGTTAGCTGTTTTTTCTGCTTATCAGACATCTATGCCACTATTTTTAAAGAAATAATAAAATATAGCTAAGACTCTTTTTGGGGGAATGAAATCGTTTTATGACATTTGATGTCGTGAGCACTTGAACTTTATATTTGAAAAATACATTATTTGCTGTTTGTGTCGCTTTTTGTGTCAAAATGTGCTACATCTTGGACTGTTATTAATTTTTGTGTTGAATGACTTATTCATTTCTACTGAAAATGAAGTCTTAACAGTAGAATCTGTGTAAAATGTTGTACCTCCAAACACTGACCAATATAAACATCTACTGTCCTGATATAAACAAGGCTTGTCACCCTAGGATGACATATGCCCCCTTTTTCCACATTTTTCTAAACCTAAACTCAAAATGTTTTTCCACATTTTTCGAAACCTAAACGCAAAGTGTGACGGAATTTCAGACGGACAGACAGACGGACAGTGCGATCACTATATGCCCACCTTTGGGGGCATAAAAAGTATATCAGGCACATTTATATCAGGTGAATATATAGGTGTGATAATTAAATATATACAGTTTTGTTTTTTTAAGCTGTAAATTAAAACATATTACAATTGTTTATCGCACAAACTTACTTTGCTTCATAATAATTATTATACATACAGGACAAAGATAAAATGGGAAAAGTTATAAACAGCAAGAATAATATAATGAAGGTTCAATTTGTAATAACTGATTAATTATTTTATTATGTAAAGGTTCTAGATTGTGTGCATTTGGATGACTAATCATAGAGTAAATTTATGAAAACACCTCCTTAAATTTGCTTTTTAATGTTAATGATCATGTTTTAGAACAAAAAATCTTTAATGTACAAATTCAAAACAAAAAGGGAACAATCTATTGGAAAAGATTTTCAGCACCAGCAATTTATGATTTTTCAATATGTGTTTTTCTTCATATTGTGTTTGTTCACTATGAATTCAGGTCAAATTCATAAACTACAACACCTGCAAATTATCAAAATATATATTCATATATTAATAACAATACTAATAATGACAAAAAATAAATCATTTCATATAATATACAAATTACTATGCTACTTCTGAGAACTAATGAAAATAAGTTTTTACATAAAATGTATACTTTAAACATGGGTACTATTATTTAAGCGCATGCATGAATTTACCCTTCGCATTCTCAAATCCAGCAACTTTTTTCTTTGCTGAAATTTATTTCCAAACGTTATTTTTCCATTTATTTGAAACAAGAATATAATCATTTTAGAAATAATATCTTAACCAAGAAAAAATATGTTTTTCAGGCACAAGCTTATTCTTGTTGTTTTTTTGTAGTTTTTTTACTAGGCTCTTGATAAATTAAAAGTTAAAACCAAAAAATTGAATTGTAATTTCCTGGAAAGTTGTAAATGGGTCAAATATTATATACTTAATACAGTTTAAAAGACCAGAAGTTTTCATGTCTTCTAAAAAGATCTGGTCCAGTATAGCTTGATAATACCAACCTAACCCAGTGACCTTTATTCATGAATACTTTAAAAAATATCCATATGGTGAATACATTTAATTTAGTTTTTGTTCAGCAATCTGATAAAAAAAAAAAATAGATGAAAATATCTCACACTAAGAAAATAAGACACGATTTAAACCTTTAATAAAGGCTTACATATGAGTCACCTCATACAAAAATGGGTCTTATGCCATATGTGGCATACGTAGCTTTAGACAAGCATGCGATCGGTTACTTTGGTTAGGAGCTACTGTATAGTCANTTTTCATGTCTTCTAAAAAGATCTGGTCCAGTATAGCTTGATAATACCAACCTTACCCAGTGACCTTTATTCATAAATACTTTCAAAATATCCATACGGTGAATACATAAGTTTTTGTTCAGCAATCGGATAATATAGATAACAAAATCTCACACTAAGAAAAAAGGACACAATTTAAGCATTTAATAAAGGCTTATATATGAGTCACCTCATACAAAAATGGGTCTTATGACATATGCGGCAAACATAGCTATAGACAAGCATGCAATCGGTTACTCTGGTTAGGAGCTACTCTGTCTGCTGTATAGTCACACAAGGCTTTTGGTCATCTCAGTAGCAGGCAGGGTAGCTCCTCACCAGACTGCACATGACTTAAGACCTATTTTCGCATGACGTGGTTCGTACAGAGTTCAAAGGTAAATGTCAAGGAGTGATACTTTCTTTAAATGTAAATGTTTCAGAGTCACAAAACACAGTTTAGACCAGTAATTATTATGATATTACAATACAGTGCAGTCAGTAATGAATGTTTATGTCTACAATTATTATAATCATTTATAACAATTTTCAATAATTATGCAAACTTAAGAAAATAAATTAGTCGTGTTCTGAGAAAACTGGTCATAATGTATTTGCGTAAAGTGTCGTCTCAGATTAGCCTGTGTAGTCTGCACAGGCTAATCAGGGACAACACTTTCCACCTAAATAGGATTTTTGCTACGAAGAGACTTCATTTAAACGAAAAATGTCATAAAAGCGGAAAGTGTCTTCCCTGTTTAGCCTGTGCAGACTACACAGGCAAATCTGGGACAACACTTTACGCACATGCATTATGCCCAGTTTTCTCAGAACACAACTCAAATGATTAATTTGCTCTGGCATTAGTAACAAATTTACCAAAGACTTTCGTGGGTCAAAGCTCTGGAACCAAAATCATCAAAAAGCTATGAAAACATAAATCAAACTTCAACCAGAAATAATATGAGAGATAAGTATTTTGAACTGAAACAATTGATGACCAAACAAGCCAAGATAGATCAGAAAACTTCTATCAGAAAACTTCTATCAAAAGAACTTTTATCAAACAACCAGTTTTGGTCAAATAAACAACGCTATCATGCGATATATTTCGTGTTTTTGCAGTACTCACGAGCAATATAAACCTTAATAAATCTGATAATTCAAAGCAAACAAACTCTGCAAAAGAGTGTCACTTTTGTCTACGAGGAGGGATATTTGCTCCTAAAGGTCAAACAAACATCTACAATTTTTCCTTACGAGTTCAAGCCCACTCGAAAAGCGGCGAAATGAGATATTTATTGCACTTGGCAATTTTGGCAATGATTTTAAGAAAAAGGTGTATATTCATGTAGACTTGAAGATATTGTAAGCATTTAGTTTTAAATTATTTTTGAAATACTACCTAAATGTCTTTACAGATATTACAATATGCCAGTGCAAAATAATTATAATATTTAAACCCTTTGTAGCAAACTGAATGAATCTAAGCTATTCTTTTTGGAGAAAATGGATTTTAAGTCTCCTGAATAATTTTACCTGGTCACTTATTTTTGAGAGAAAAACAATAAATATTTAGCATGGAATATTGCAACAAAACCTAATAGGCCTTATGATTGAGTGCTTATTTTTTTTTATGTTTAACTTTTTATTTATATTAATTTAAGAAGCAAATCTGCTTAAAGAAGTAAATCTACTTACTTTATGAATTCAATAAATTATGAAGAATTGTTTAGAGTTTTTAAATGCAAACTTGTTCTCTATTTCAACACAAATAATGCACACCGTAGTTATATAGTACTGATACATACAGGTACAAAACTATTCAATCAAAAGTAACAATACATGTTTTACAGAAGAGACACACCACCAAGATATAAAATAAAGAGACAACAAAACACCAAGGCCCCATTTTGTTATTCCAAATAAGCATTATCAATAAAATAAAAATAAGTTTTTACAAAAATCAGAAGGTCCTAAACATTCTGAAAAGAAATTCTAGGATATATGATGAACACAAAATAAAATACAGCCAGAGCGCAAAACCATCGTATCTGATTCAGTAATGGTCAACAGATACAACAGTGTAACGCTATCCTATTATTTTCAATGTTATATTTACTAACCTGGTCCATCTAACCAATCAGCAGAAAAAATAAGAACAAAATATATTTATATAATTATAAATAAGTATATAATTATCACAAATATACCTTTTTTAAATCTGGACAAAGATTGACATTTACTGTCAATTTTGATGAAGAAAGATTGATATAAGACTACCTCACTGAAAATACTTTGATCACTATTGAGTTATTCTTAATTAAGCCCGGTTTTACCAGAAGCCGGTTGAATATTATAATAGCTGCAATTATATTTAGTAAGAAGGCATTTTCAATCCACTGTCAAACACACTTACATGTATACACATTACATGACATAGTTATTACACAGAAGTCAGTATGATGATACTCTACATGTATACAAATAATACACTCGTTTCCTTACGTACTGCGCTTAGTTCTGTATTTGAAACCTTTTGAAAATAGGAAACCAGTTTACTCAACCAGTAAACACTCAGCACAATAATGTACAAAATTGAAATTGTTGTATTTGTTTGGCATAAACTAGAAGTTTCACCATTCCTATATAATATTTAGAATATTTTAACATTAACTCATGCAGGTATAACATGCATAATCAAAGCTGATATTTAAAGCAAAAATACTTATAAATAACTAAAATGCATAAATATATGAGCCTTATTGAGGTATGGGTCCTGCGCCTTATGCGGACAGCATAGCTCCAGACCACCTGGGAATGAGAGCAGTCTGGGCAGGATCTCCCCTGTCCGCTATAAAGTTATGCAAGGTTTCTTGGTCTCATTAGCCCCTTGAGCGCTGGAACCGGATTTTGAAGGCCTTTGCAAACAGTTTGGATCCAGATAAGACGCCAAAGAACGTGGCGTCTCATCAAGATCCAAACTGTTTGCTATTCTGATAGTATTCTTTGAAAAAAATCAAAGAAAATGCTAATTTTAGAAATTCAGCAGACAACATTTTAGCAGAAGACAAATTTCCCAGCATGCAAAGGGTTAGCACACAGTTTAGCTCCTGACAAGACTGTGTGGATGCGCAGGCTGGTCTGGAGCTATGCTGGGCGCATACAGCATAAGACCTGTTTTCCCATGACGCAGCTCATATAATTATTTTCATGTTTTTATTTCTATTTATTTCCTTTTGTATCTTGCAACTTGTCTGTAGTTTAAATTAAACATTGTCACAAATTTACATCCTACTTAATCTTTTTGTTTAGCTAGAACAAAATGGTTATCCAAATTCTAAATTCTAACGCTAGCTTCTAATATGGCCAACTGATTCTTCTGAGACCTTTAAGAAAAGCTGTTTAAAAAACACAGACAAATATTGAATGACCATGACTTAATGTAAAGTCCACTATCACCACATAGCCTATCAATTACCAAAGTCTGGATTCACAATGCACCTTTCGAAAACTTGTTTAAATTTATTAAATATATAAAGTCTATGTCAGTTTTTTAGTTTTTACATATTGACATATTTAAGTTTGCTGAAACCATTTCATATGCACTGTACAGTATTAAAAGATACAGTTTTTTGTCTCCTCTTTCTTGCTAAATTGTTTAGTAGGTTTTAAACTATTTAACAAAAATTAATGCATTTCACAATTATTTTTTATTAATTTTTAGTTCAAACTTGAAGATCCCTCTTTTAGTGCGTGCTTTGTGAAAACTGACCCTGTACAGTGAAAGCATTTGTATTTCAGGCCACAACCAATGATTTATGTTACATATTTTATTGCAACATAGTTAATCAATTTAGAGGGTCCATTCCCAAGGTTTCGGGGGAGATTTCTAGTTTCGGGGGAGATTTCTAGTTTCATGGGAGATTTCTAATTTCGGGGGAGATTTCTTAACACATGTGAAAGCAGAACAAAAAATTCGGCAGAAATGTTTGTGTATTATGACATTGTCAAAACATGTGCTAAACAATGTCATAAATGAGTTGGAGTGAAAAAAGTGACATAATCTGTGTGTCATAATGTATGTAAAAAGCATGTTTTTGAATATTTTACGGAAAAAAAAGGTCAGGAAAAGTAGCAGACACTGGTAGATTGCTGAAATTAATGGAAATGTATTGTGATTTCTCTATGTATTCACTGATTTACTCTGCAGTGAAAATAACAAAATCTCGCATTTCACTTAATTTGAATTTTCTTTCACCAATAAATTTATATATGTTCCACTGAAAAGCATATAAAACAAGTTATACTATATTTTAAACAATATCAATAATACCATCAGTATTTCATCTAAAACTCTATATGTTGCAAATGCAACTTTTGATTTANCCAGTAATTATTATGATATTACAATACAGTGCAGTCAGTTATGAATGTTTTATGTCTACAAAAACTTTTTATTGATGACTGATTATTGTAATCATATATAACAATATTCAATAATTATGCAGACTTAAGAAAACCAATAAGTCGCGTTCTGAGAAAACTGGGCATAAAGCATGTGTGTAAAGTGTCGAAGCAGATTTGCCTGTGTAGTCTGCACTTTCCACCTAAATTGGTTTTTGCTAAGAAGAGACTTCATGATTTAAACGAAAAATGTCATAAAAGCGGAAAGTGTCTTCCCTGATTAGCCTGTGCGGACTGCACAGGCTAATCTGGGACAACACTTTACGCACATGCATTATGCCCAGTTTTCTCAGAATGTGACACAAATGATAATTTTTTTCTGGCATTAGTAGCAAATTTACCAAAGACTTAACAGGTCAAAGCTCTGGAACCAAAACCATCAAAAAGCTATGAAAAAATAAATCAAACTTTAACCAGAAATAATACAGATTAGTATTTTGAACTGAAACAATTGTTTGCCAAACAAGCCAAGATAGATCAGAAAACTTGTATCAGAAAACTTCTATAAAAGAACTTCTATCTAACAACCAGTTTTGGTCCAAACAGGCCACGCTATCATAAGGTATATTTCATGTTTGTTTAGTACTCACGAGCAATATAAACCTTAAGAAATCTGATGATTCAAAGCAAACAAACTCTGCAAAAGAGTCTGACTTTTTTTCTACGAGGAGGGATATTTGCTCCTAAAGGTCAAACAAACCTCTATAATTTGTCCTCAACAAGTTCAAGCCCACTCGAAAAGCGGGCGAAATGAGATATTTATTGCACTTGACAATTTTGGCAACAATTCTAAGAAAAAGGTGTATATTCATGTAGACTTGAAGATATTGTAAGGATTTTGTTTTAAATTATTTTTTAAATATAACCTAAATGTCTTTACACATATAACAATATGTCAGTGCAAAAGAATTATAATAATTAAACCCTTTGTAGCAAACTGAAGGAACCTTAGCTTTTTTTTTTTGAGAAAATGGATTCCTAAATAATTTTACTTGGTCACCTATTTTTGAGAGAAAAACAACAATTAATGTTTAGTATGGAAAACTGCAACAAAACCTAAAAGGCCTTATGATTGAGCGCTTATTTTTTTTTGTTAATCTTTTACTTTTTATACGCCCGTATAAAATACGGGACGTATTATGTGAAACCCCTTGGCGGGCGGGCGGGCGGCGGGCGGAAGGCATCACTTTGTCCGGACTCTAATTCAAATTGTATTCATCTGATCTTCACCAAACTTGGTCAGCAGTTGCATCTAGTTGATATCTAGGCCAAGTTCGAATATGGGTCATGCCGGGTCAAAAACTAGGTCATAGGGTCAATTAGTGCATTTTCAACGGCGCCACTTTGTCCGGACTCTAATTCAAATTGTATTCATCCGATCTTCACCAAACTTGGTCAGTAGTTGCATCTAGTTGATATCTAGGTCAAGTCCGAATATGGGTCATGCTGGGTCAAAAACTAGGTCAAAGGGTCAATTAGTGCATTTTACTTTGTCCGGACTCTAATTCAAATTGTATAAATCTTATCTTCACCAAACTTGGTCAGTAGTTGCATCTAGTTGATATCTAGGCCAAGTTCGAATATGGGTCATGCCAGGTAAAAAACTAGGTCATAGGGTCAATTAGTCCATTTTCAACAGCGCCACTTTGTCCGGACTCTTATTCAAATTGTATTCATCCGATCTTTACCAAACTTGGTCAGTAGTTGCATCTAGTTGATATCTAGGTCAAGTTCGAATATGGGTCATGTCGGGTCAAGAACTAGGTCATAGGGTCAATTAGTGCATTTTCAACGGCGCCACTTTGTCCGGACTCTAATTCAAATTGTATTCATCCGAAACTTTTAAACAACTTTTTATCCTGCGTCAAAGTGGTATGGGGGTATAAGTCACATTCAGTGACAAAGCTCTAGTTCAAGTTGAATTCACCAAACTTGGTCAGAGGTAGTATATAGATTATATATCAGTCAGGTCTGATTGGAGACATGCAACCGATTAACACATGCAATATTTTTATGCAATATTTTTATCCAGTTTTATTTTGCGATATTTTCATCGGGTTTATTTTTTTCGCGATTTTTGAAACGAGTTATTTTTAACAACATGTTTATTGGTAAGTTTCATTTTTCCTTCAATCTAATCATGATTTCCACAGGTACATGAGTTTTTCACTGTGCATGGGTACTATAGAAAGGCAACTGTTTATCATTGTCATCAACCTAAAATCAATTTTTATACGCCCGTTTTTACAAAACGGGACGTATAATAGTTTCACCCTTGGCGGGCGGGCGGGCGGCGGGGGTGTCCACAGCAGTGTCCGCTCTCTAATTCAAATAGTTTTCATCCGATCTTCACCAAACTTTGTCAGAAGTAGGATCTAGACAATATCTAGGTCAAGTTCGAATATGGGTCATGTTGGGTCAAAAACTAGGTCACGGTGTCACTTAGTAGAACCGGCGTATCTTGTGACA
>VMBQ01008468.1:17091-33892 GCA_007657795.1 Dreissena rostriformis
TGTACAATGCCATTTGGCGTGCATCATCGTCTTATCCATATATATACTCATACCAAGTTTCAATGAAATCCGCCAAAGCACTTCCAAGATATGGCTCCGGACACAAAAGTGCCTATAGTAAAAAGCATTTTTTCAAGATACAAAGGGCCATAACTCCGTCGTTATTAACATATGGTGTACAATGCCATTTGGCGTGCATCATCTTCTTATCCATATATGTACTCATACCAAGTTTCAATGAAATCCGCCGAAGCACTTCCAAGATATTGCTCCGGACACAAAAGTACCGGACGGACGGATGGACGGACGGACAGCCGGACGGACGGACAACGCCAAAACAATATCCCTCCGCCTCTGGCGGGGGATAACAAGTTATACTGCATGTATATTTTAAACAATATCAATAATACCATCAGTATTTCATCTTAAACTCTTTATGTTGCAAATTCAACGTTTGGTTTAATATATTAAGAGTGACATTTGTTCTATAATTGAAATTGAAAAAGACAACAAAAATCAGATAACTCAAGCAATTTGGGTAAAACAGTCATGAGATTTTGGTCATAGTGAATTGCATTTATTTCCCGTGAAATTAAAAGATACAAAACCACAAAATTGCTACATGCATGTCCAGAATAGGTTGTGATATATGCATTAAAGAGGATTAATTGATGGATTAATCAATTGATTAATAATGCAGTTGTATGTGATCCATTGTGCCTGAAACCAAATGATTTCAGTGTACAACCTTAAACCCAAAGCATGCTTGAAATATGCTCTTTTTACAACAAAGTCAAATTATATTTGAAAATAAATAATGCAGTTAAATTTCATAATTTATTTGACCATGACAATTTACTGTTAATCATGGTATTATTATTTTTCAAAACTTTATTGTTATTTTTTGGTTGTCAGCTTAATATTAATAAGAGATACATTGCCTTAAAACCAGAACATAATACTTTAATTATCATAAAAAACAAATCTAGGAGAATAAATGCAATTTATGATGTATAAAATAATAAAAAAATGAGTGAATTATGTAGTATTTTAAAACAGGCACTCTTATGAATACAATTAAACTTAATATTTTATAACAGCCAATCAACCAATCAAATTCAAGACTTATACATAAAACTCATTTCCATACATATTACAGATATTTAAATTTAAGCATATTTTAAGCATTATTCCCCATCCAAAGGTGCAAACTCATAAGGGCATGTAGTGTATGCTGCGTCTACCACTCACAATTGTATCGAGATATCCGGCCGATAGTGCTGTGCGACCCCCAATCTAGTGTGTAACAATAACAAACACATGCAGAAAACACACTACACACTATATCCTAATGTTGAGCTATGAATTGTAACATAAAACTATGCGCATAATAGGGCCAAAATTTAACTAAAAGTACTATTGTAACAAAAAATTATGAAAGTATGGCCAACATTTAACCTAAAGTACTAAATGTTTTGTAACACACAATCATGCAAATAAGGACTAAAATTTAATATAAGAATTAGGACCATATTTTCAGCTTATTTTTTGCAAATTTGAAGCCGCAGCTCACTAAGGAACTGGAATCACATATTTAGCTAAGGGAGGTTTGAAATATGATGAACAATCCTTTAAACTAAAGGCCATATTTGACTACACTATTGTATGTGCTTATAGTGTTCCACCATGAACCAGGCGAAGTTTTGCTGATTAGATAATATGTGTCATGTTCTGTGAAAACTGGGCATAATGCTTGTGCGTAGATTGTCATCCCTGATTAGCCTGTGCAGTCCGCACAGGCTTATCAGGGACAACAATTTCCGCTTTTATGGAATTTCTCTTTTAAATGATGTGTCTTCTTAGCAAAAATCCAATTCAGGCGTAAAGTGTCGTCCCTGATTAGCCTGTGCGGACTGCACAGGCTAATCTAAGACGACACTTTACGCACATGCATTATGCCCAGTTTTCTCAGAACAAGACACATATATCATTTTCAGGGCCGGTATTCACGAAGGACATACGGGAAATACTTGCTTTAAACTTAAGAACAAAATTCAGCTCAAATGTTCTTATTTCAGCAATACATTGTATGGTCTTGATTTAACAAGTTTAAAAATGCCTGTATCATGCCATTGGTATAGCCGGAGACTTATGAATTTTAAGAATTTAAGGATATATTTTATTTTACTTTGAAGCTTTGAGAATACATGCCCTGGCTCAAGTTCAACAGAATCTAACTAATGACTTGTGGCATCAAATGTAGGTTTTATTTTTATTTATTTATGGCTAAATTAAAAAGTGCCATTTTCATCGTAACCAGAGGATTTAACCTAACAAGACGTACAAAATGTTCAATTGAGCTATCGTCAACATCATGATGATCATTAAAATGCATGCAAACTTAAAATCATACCACTGTATTAACTATTCAACTATTTAAACTTGATTTCTTGTACCATGTGCTCATTTGACCAATTTTTGCATGGTGTTCAATAATAATGACACGTGCACCTAAATTACCTTGTTTTCTTCTTGTCTCTTTGCCACCTCAAGCTTGCGTCTCTCTTGCAGCCATTTGTCTTGGTATTTGTGCTCAAGAAGGTCGAAAATTGGGGTTGAGGGTCTACAAAATAGGAGAAATACAAAAAAATGTGCAAGGAACATTTGAGTTGATTTTTTTTCTTAAGTTTTAATTAAGTTAGATTTACCTTATATGCTTTGCGGATACTAGCCCTGAAAATGTTATATATTTAAAACGAAGGGAAAATATGAAGAAATGTAATAAGAAAAGCTTAACATTAAAATTGGTGACTCAATGCCCTACAGACAAACATTATATCATAATAAACTTAAGATCTAACCCACAAAAGCATGTTCAACTGTTCTTCCGCAAAAGTATGATGTATATTTTCTGTAAGTCACCTGATAATGACCACAAAGACATATTTGAAGTAGTATAATGCAAACTAAACGATGAACATTTATGAATTGAAACAAGAAATGTGTTGCCATGCCATGAAATAAGATTTTACAATTTTACCAATTAATTTAGGAAAAATTAATAAATTTTGCAAGCAAGGTCTGCATATAAGCGCTACCTACACGGAAAATTAAAGCACAAAAGCTTTCTCCAAAAAAGGTTACAATATATTAATTCTGTTTCTATTTAAGTAACAGTGACATTGACTCAACTGGCCCTAAATGCAAGCTCACTCTTAAAGGTCTGCATGTAAGCTACCTACAATCAAAATTAAGCGTGTCCAAAACGCCCCAACACAAGTTATCGAGTGAAAACAGTTTTTTTATTGTTAGTTACAGTGACCTTGATCCCACTGGCCCTAAATGTAATCCAAACATACAACTGCATATAAGCTACCTATTTTAACCAATCGGAAAACAGAACAGGAATTAAATTTGAGTTAACATTGCTTAATTAACTTTCCAAAAATGGAACATTTTGAATTCTTCTAAAACTGCAATGAAACTGTTCCTGAATTTAACTAAATACTAAAGCTTTATATACATGAGTTTTTGTCATTACCAATAAGAACAGGATTACCTTAATTTATATTTTAACCAATATGTTAACACAAAAGGAATTAAATTTGAGTTAACATGGCATAATGAACTTTTCAAAAAACATCTTGAGTTTTTTCAAAATCAAAAATAAACTACAATGAAACTGTTCCGGATTTTCAATAAATACCTTGTGGAAATACCAAACACCATGCTTGGTGGCATGCGTCGTGTTCTGTTCCGTTGCCCATCTCCGCTCTGGGTTTTACGTCTTACATCGTGAGTGGCTCGAAATTCAAACTGAGCATTTGCAGTGACTAGTCCTGTTTGAATAAACAAATTGTTTCATGTTTTCATTTTGTTATAATTATGTTTTTTAGTGTATTATAGAATTTAATCGTTTAAACAACAGTTAAAAAATATAACAAAAATCACAATATTTTTCCATCATCAATTTTGAACTTGAAGTGGTAGTCACTTTCCTTCACAAATGTAAACTTTCTGACACCATTGTTATGATTTTATCACAAACAAACATGTTTTGTTGAAGCTTAATTCATGTAAGTTTTTCAATTTATTGTTTTAACCCATTTATGCATAATGCGGCGTCTCATCGGGGTCTGCTTAAAGGAATTTCTGTAAGAAATATTCTAAATATAGAAATAATATACTAGACATATATACTAGACATCCCTAATTTAGGAAATAAATTGATCCAATTTAGAAGGATGGGAGAGTCCACTAGGCATAAATGGGTAAAGAATATACACAATCATATAGTATGTTATTTCACTTGGGGTCATAGAGATTTTTATTTGCACTCATGGAAATATTTTTCTACAACCAGTAACACTTGCGCGCGATTATTCATCAAAAGCAACAAATGTCCTCTATATGTTGCCATTTTTCTACATATGCAGTGGTAAAAAGGAGAAAGGTAGTCCAAAATTATGAAATACCCCTGAAACATATTTTTTTAACTCAAAGAATCATGCATTTAATCTTTGAACCCTTATGAGTTGGTATTTGCTGTTAACTCTGTGTACTCAGTGATCTGCAATTTTCATAGTCTGATTATTTTTCTTAAGAGTTTGTATATTTTTTCCAATTTAAAATTAAACTACATTATCACGTTTTTGACACTAAGCTAGAGAAACACTTACCAGCTGCAACAGCGGCTTTGTTCAAGGCCATAAAATCTCTCTGTGCGGAATTCTCTTTTTGTTTGAATGGTAAAGTGCTGGATGAAATGGTTGGCCAGCCATGCAGGGCTGAAGTAATAATAGTAATAATATAATAATAATAATAATAATAATAATAATAATAATAAATAATAAAAATGATGATGATGATGATGATGATGATGATGATGATGATGATGATGATGATGATGATGATGATGATGANAATAATAATAAAAATAATAATAATAATAATAATAATAATAATAATAATAATAATAATAATAATAATAATGATAATTTTAATGATAATGATAATAATAGTAATAATAATAATAATAATTATAATAATAATAATAATAATAATAACATAATTATTTTATAAATTATTAATTTGGATTAGTGACAGCACAGTAACAGATTCTAGCATATATTGATAGATTGTAAAAATTGACCATAACAAAACTTTAAACATGTTTGGGCATTAAATAAAAAATCCCAAGTAATGAAACTGTGTACAAAAAGCATGAACAAAATAGTGGTAGAAATAATCAAAAGACACAATCAGTTCTGATGGCAAATTATTGAAAGTATACAACAAACAACATGAAAGTGATTCATTAAATTATTAATTTACCCTTTATGAACATAACATTATACAGTGTTAACATTAAATATTAATGACATCAGAGAAACCTTCCCGATTCACATCATGACAGAATTACATGTAGTATGGTGAAGTATAGGGTATTGGTAACCAATCAAGTTTTTCTGTCTGTATGACATCCAACAAATGCAATGATGGATGAAAATTGTTGATTTAAATCAATTTCAAAAAAGGAAGAAGTGTTTGTAATTGCAATGTGACACACAAGGGACACTTATTCTGCTTTCCATGCCTTATTACATAAGCTAGCTGTTATAGCAATGCTGTAGAGTGATTGCTTTGGAACTGGGAGGTCCCAGACAGTTTAAAACATAATTTCATGAGGCTTACAATACACACACAAAATCTTTCATTACCGGACCAGCATCACAAACAAAGTTGGTAAAGTCTGCTGGACAGATACATACCTTCAGAGGAGCCACCACCCCGCATTTCGTTGGGACGGCCATATGTGATTCCTGCCGGGATAATAATTCCACGACGTTTGGGTTTGCCTAGTTCTGTCTGTTGGAATGGAGAGGAACAGAATCATAAGTGTTCTTTCATGAATAAACACGTTTTACTACGTATTAAAAGCAGAAATATGGTTTGTACAAATGTCTGTTGATGCAATTTAAGTATTCAAGAAAGTCTGCAGCAGTCAAACAAAGCCAGTGTTCACGGTTCAAGAAATAATCCAAGAACAAATTTGTAGTTGACTGGCCAGTAAATTGGAATTTGGATCAGTCATGGTTAAAAAGTAACCTTTGTGTCAAGTGTTGGTTTTAAGTATTTCGCTGAGAATGAAATGGCATAGCTATTTTTGTTCAAATTTATAAATCTTTGGAGAAGCAGCACACACTGTATTTGGAACATATTTAAATGACACGTTTTTTTAACAAACTGAACACAGAACATCCTTCAATATGCGCTGTTAACAACAAGTTCACAAGTTTTTGGTGAAACAAACGAATGAAGAATGAATATGATCGACTGACAATAAGTCCTAGCCAACAAAACTAGGTCGCGAAATTCCATCACATAATTTCAGCCTTCTCACTTACCCTTAGAAGAAGTTCATTTTGCAACATCGTATCACGATTTATGCCTAATTCGCCCGCTGCAGTGTGAGCAAACGGGTTATCGTATGTCATAGTGTCGGCCGCCATTCTTTAAATTACCAATTTAACAATTAATTTTGGTGTATTGTTTATCCTAACGATTAATCAACATAATCTACGGGAAATAGTCTAATCTCCTTGACGACATGTAATCAATGGATCACATGACCACAGTCGGGTTACGCGATTCACTGTTAAATTAAAAACCAGACAGAGATCAACATACACTATGTTTAAAGGGAACAAACTCAAACTTTGATTTTTAGGCAGCAGTTGTTTCTATTACGAATACATTAGAAGTTTAAGTAAATATTGTGTGAATTTATCAAAAAACTAATATAAACTGATGTTTTAGAACATACATGCATTAAACGTGATCCTGAAATTGAAGCATTTAGTGTTGTATCAAAATGCAACGACGACAAATAACGCAACGTTATCGCTATAATAAACGATTTTAAACAGTGAAACATCTCAATAAAGGGCATGTCGGGAAGCGGTTCAACATATTATCTTTAAAAGTTAAAAAGCAGAAATGAAATTAAATAAATTCATGACCTTCACCTTAAACCTATCAGCATAAGCACTTTATTTGACATTTGATTGCTATCAATCCTATAATAATTAAAATCAATGTTGAATCCCTACTTGTTACAGAACATAAATTCAAGCTAATGACCTTTCATTTGAAAATTACATTCACCTTTAACTGAGGAGCAANGTTTTATAGCTAAATGTCGATTTAACACTCGTTTTATTTTCTGAGAGAGTGTTTCCTAATCCTTTGAATAGTACCCTAATGCAGTAAAGTCCAGATCTCTGATCATCAAGAAGTGCAAACCGACATATAGATTCATCCTCCAAGTACAGAACGAGGAGATACCATCGATAATGAAGAGCCCTATCAAATGTCTTTGAAAATGGTTTGATGCAACCCTACAGGACAGCGACAATGTCAGAAAGCTTGAAACCCAGGTAGATGAAGGACTGAAGAAAAAAGACCGCAGCAACATCGCTGGAAAGTTCAAAGTCTGGCTATACCAGCATGCTTTACTACCAAAGCTTATCTGGCCTATGATGATGTGTGAGATATCGAGCTCAGTAATAGAAGACAAGATAGAGAGGCACGTCATGATCCAGGCAGAAGTCAGGAAGTCAGAAGAAAACAAGAGACAGGCTAGAGCGGTAGAAATGGGAACACAGGAAGTATGGACAACATGGAATACAATTGACATGAAATTGACCTGTGACGACTTCTGGAAGTATGACTCCATCAGACTTTCCTTCCTCCTAAGGTCAGTACATGACCTCCTACCATCACGCGCAAACCTCCGCCGTCGGGGAATCATACCAGACCCTAAATGCAAAATGTGGGATCGTCCCGGCACTCTCGAACATGTTCTTTCTTGCTGCCCTACAGCTCTGTCACAAGGAAGGTACAGATGGCGACACGACAACGTCCTCAGAGAGGTGGCTGACTGGCTTGAACAAGAAAGGAAAAAAGAACGCAGTAGTACCACCGACAACAGATGATCAACTTCCTGAAGCCGGGTGAAACTGCACAGAGACAGCAGACACAGAAAACATCAATCCTCAATGGCGCAACCGGATGGAGCATGAAGGTTGACCTTGACAAGAAGCTATTCTTCCCAAGTATTGTGCAGAAAAACCTCAGGCCCGACATCGTGATGTGGTCAGAGGCGGGGAAACGACTCATCATGATCGAGTTAACTGTACCTTAGGAAACCAGATGCGAGGAGGCCTACGAGAGAAAAAGGTACAAGTATACATAGCTACTAGAATATTGCAACCAAAGAGGCTGGCGACCTTGGCTGTTCCCATAGAAGTAGGCGCTAGAGGGTTCTGTGCACAATCCGTGTGTCAGCAGTTGGGTCTACTGGCAGAGATAGTCGGCGGACTATCCGAAAACTGAGCCAAGGTGCAGAACGATCGTCCAGCTGGTTGTGGCTAAGGCGAGAGGATGCAGCTTGTAAGAAGTAGAACAATCGACATTCACACAGTAGCAACGGTGGTCCCACCCTCCCGAAATGTCCATGGTTTAGGGGCGAAACATTGACGACGGAGGTCCTCCTTGCTGATGATGAATGTCGATCAGCAATTCACAACCACCCTTTAACCCGAGTCTTCAGGAGATTCACGGATGGGTTGGATATTGTATTTAACTAAAAAAATGACCATGGTTATTGGCACATCTTAATAGATCATTAACCGCGTGTCGATGATGCATGCAAAGTTGTTATGGAAACCGACTATATGTTTTCATTAACTTGATGTCCCTCAGCTAAATGTCAAACGCGTTGTCAAGAATAACATGTAT
This sequence comes from Dreissena rostriformis, assembly GCA_007657795.1. Taxonomy (NCBI): domain Eukaryota; kingdom Metazoa; phylum Mollusca; class Bivalvia; order Myida; family Dreissenidae; genus Dreissena; species Dreissena rostriformis. Next base: position 25,894 of record VMBQ01008468.1, read on the forward strand.
TTTGTATTTATTTACTAATGCGTCCCCTTGATATTCGAACGTGAGACGCGAGCAGTATACGCACAACGTATCCTTTCAAACCGGTGAAGCATGCTATTAAAATATTAACGTTTGAATGATGAAGTTACAGACTGCAAAAGCTGCGTAAAGTCCATATTGCGACCATTGACCATAAAGCATGTCCTTGACATTTTGGACGTAGGCCTGATACGCACTAGTTCGCTGCCAAAGTGGTGAAAATTTGAAATCATCCGACGAATGATGTATAGTTTCAGTCACACCCAACTGAGGTTTCTGTGGCATTTTTTTAATGCAAGATCATTAAAGTAGGTACCGAAAATCTGTGTGTGCCTTCTTCTTAATCGCCGCTACTCTTGGAGTCCAGAGGCAAGGATGAAACGCGTTGTTTTTCTGTCAGCCTCCACCTGTGCGGACAGCTTCTCCTGCAGGCTCACGGGCTCCAATCATACATTTTCCGTCAGTGGTTGGTGGTCACGCATTCCTGCAGGACTTGGTTTGGTAGGCTTATCTACAGAAGCTCTGTTGAGACGGCCCGAGATGCACTCCCTTGTGCATGTGCTGGTTTAGTCTATTGTATCCTTTTCGCAATCGGAGGAATTATCACCTTTTCTATTCTGAACAAGTGATAGTAGCTACCCTGTGGCTGTTAAGTTCTAAACAGGCACTTGAGGATGGTGTTACTGTTGAACCTTTGATCTCTAAGAGTAACCCTGACATAGAATCAGAGGTCTTATACATGCAAGGCTGTCTCCACATGGCGAACAATTGTTAAAAGTTATTTTACAATTGCATGTTGAATGATACTTGGATTTAGTCCGGGCTAGCAATGCTATGTATGAATGAACTTTAACATGTATGTGGAACCTAGCTGGGTCTACGTGACCCGCCGTCTCCCTAAGATAAAAATGTGTTGAAGATATTTTTTAATGCATACTGTATGATAAGGATGCGGTCCTGACAAACTCGCGCATACACATACACTCAACAAATGTAGCAGCTACATCGAGCATAACGCAAGAGGGCTCGACAAAAAGAATCCGATATTGTATATTGTATATCATCATGTGATTTGATTTAACAGTGTTTCAATAAATTTTGTACATCAAATATATAAGTTTAAAACAATTTTACAGAGTCATTTTATTTGCAAAAAGTCAGCTTATAGATTGTTTTAGATTAAAGAACTTGTTCGAAGATTGCATCTTTTTAATTAATGTGCACCTTTTTTTCAAACTTTTGATGTGTCATATACAAATGATTCCAATTCTTTATATATATATAATATATAATTTAGCCCTCTAGTTCCGATGTCAAGATACATCGATTACAGGCATTATCATTTAATGAAATGACAATCTAAAAAAGCCAAAATATGAACACAAGTTCCATGAGTATTTCTACATTCATATCTACTGTTTTTTTTTAAATACTTATACATAATACAATTATGACGATCCAAGAATTAGATTTTGAAGACGAACCTCTCAGAAAACACGCAGATAAACATTGTCAAAGATAAACTATTTTTATATCTGATTTTATTCCACCCGCAGACATGTAATCTTTTTTTTTTACTTTACCTTGTTATTTCCCCGTACACTTTTGTAGGATGGGCCATTCCAGGTCTACCGTTACAATGGTCATCCTTTGCCAGCTCGTAGCCATTTGTGATCGCTCCACCATCCGAATCCAAACAACCATTCGAAATGCTGATCCAGTCATCGTCAAAAATATCTTTCCTGTGTTTTCGAACACCTGACACACACGTACTGTTAGATTGCGGTAGCATTCTTTCATAATTAGTATTTTTAGTGATTGCGTTGCCATGAGAGCCAATATTTATCGTTTGGTTACCATGGTAATTATTATTTGCTCGATGAATAGTATAACTTTTAGCGAAGTCGCATTTTTCTAAAGCTTTCTCTATTTCGGGTAGTTTATATTCTGTTATATTACCTCTATCTACCCATCGATAAAGACTTTTGGTTGCCATGGTATTCCAAATTAAACACGCTGATGCTTTCTTATCTTCTTTGAACTTACTTGGTGTTTCAATTTAGAATTTTTCTCCTTTTTTTAGCTATTTTTGAACACTCGAGTTAACATTAAATACGTTTTCAATTTAGGTTAAAAACAAATCTTTTACAGAAAATATTCCTTAAATGATGCAAAAATAGTTAATGCAAAAGCTTGCGAGTAATTCAACACACGAACATGTTTTATTGCACAAATGCGAATGCATTGGTCGTATTTGTTGGTTTGACCAATTGTGTGTTCAATCCTTCTAACTGTATCCTCGTGTGCGTAACGAAATAACAATTAAGATAGGCAAATTGTTTGCGAATGCTCATTATTTCTGCAAGTTGAATTCACATATTTTCACATTCACCCAGGCTGTTTGCTGACATCCCGTACGTGTATGTTAATGATGTTGAAAAACGTAGGTTTTCATTATTACCCGTAAATGTATGCTGCGTCAATGAAAAACATTATTGAGAATGTGAGAGAGAAAAAAGCTATCACGTTCCTTTTTAATACATTGTTAAAATCAATTATTGCATTAATAACTCAATTTTCATATCAATGGGCAATACCATGATTTTTGTTTTAATTCATCTCATCACGGCCCAGTGAATACAATATTGGATTTCTTGTATTACAATTACCAATACAGACACAAGCACGTCCGCTGGTTTTAAAAGGAAACGCGCGCGTATACGAGGCCATTTGCATTGATTAAATATATACGTTTGAATCGGAGACCAAAGGCGTAATCAATAATGATTGAAAATACAATATGTACATGAAGTAATTATGTTTGGTTTCATTATAATTGTTTATATAACATTTAATAATATACATACTGTGGATGTTTGGTTAGTTTAAACCTATTTATTTAAACTCGGTTTCATCGAAAGCCTACGGCTTATTGAAAGTCTCTCGAGTCCGTTTTGTGGGTAGAACCAGTACTTGGTATCTTTGGGGGAGATATTAAGCACGCTCAAATAGTGGGGACCAAACCCGCGACGTCCGGTCGCTAGGCGGACACAATATCCACTACGCCAAGGCGACCTTCAAAATGTATATGCATGTTTGGTTAAGATTGTTATATAAATTAAATATATATTACCGTCACCTTATGTAACACGCCATTAACCGAAACTCAAGCCATTTAGGTCCAAACATGTAGGACCATCATTAGTCTCTTCCGAGGTGTTGTGGTCCTATATGTATTACATGTATGTGCAATTTGTGTTCTGAGCGCTCAATGTGGATTCTTTTTCTTCCCCGACAAACGGAAAAATAAGTATGATGTTACTGATCCTATGTGGCCAATTGTAAAGCTCATTGATGACTTACTTTAGGAATCATTCAGTGCAATTAGGAATAACTACGACATACAGTTTTTTCAGCGCGTCGTATTTTCGCATTAACAGAGACTTGCATTATACAAGAATCAAATATCGTTATCTTAACCCATGATTACATGTTTGAATATTTTTAAATATATATATCCAAAAGGCCTTATTACCATTCGTTCGTGTTTATACAGCTTTTAGTTTAGCAGTAAAACTTTTTACGACTTTCCTCTGCGTTACCATGTCTAAATTTATGTAGCGTTATTACGCCTTTCATTTCGCGTTCTTTCGCCTTAAAGGGACTTGTTCACAGATTTTGGCATGTTTTGAACTTTGTCATTCAATGCTTTAAATTGATAAATATAAACATCAGAACTAAAGAGCTACAATATAAAATCAAAAATGAAAGTAAAAAAATAAAAAAAGAGAGAAAAAAGTTAACCGCACCAAGGCTCGAACCACTGACCCATGGAGTAAAAGCCAAGCGCCGAAACCACTCCGCCATACGTCTTCACGTGTGTATGTGTGTAATTCAGAGTTAATGCTCGGGTCGTCATTGAGTCTTTAAGACTTCATTATGTGCGAAACTGACCATCCGTCTTAACATGGGTTGCCACTTATTATATACTTTGTATAACTATCGACGTGTTGTTACAAAATATAACGAAACACAAGAAATCGATATTTTTAGATCGTTTCGCGTGTGAGACGCTTTATAATTTTATCAATTTCTAACGATGATGTTTCGTAAACGAAAGTTTATTTTCAGTGTAAGTCTGCGGCATAAGTGTAATTTCGCACACTGATGTACATTCTTCATTTATTTCTTGAATCTGTGACAAAAAGTTGAAAAATTCTCATTTTGAAATGCAGCAGCCTCTTTGGGCGTCCTGCGGGGACATTCTGGTCAAGGACTTGAACTGCCTAAATCCGTATTATCAACAACAGTGGTGACTTAAATTAATTCAAACCTGATAGCTAGTCAACTTATAAATGGTACATGCTCATCGACGTTCAACTTAGGTTGAATTTGCTTTGGTTGAATATACTTAAGAAATAACCGACAATGTATCGTCGTTTTTAGGCAAATGGAAAGTAAGATTTTATGCGTGGAAATAAGACCTTTGTTTTGATTTTTTTTTATTTTTTTTTACAAACTTCTTTTGCCTAAGAAACCAATTTAACATGCCAATACAGCAAGTCTTCACCATAATCGGTTTTAAGATTGCCCGAATGTTGTAATTAAAAAAAAAGTAAAACTGTTGTCATTTTATAATAAATGTACAAATCTGGTGATGTTGTTGTCTACATCTTCAGTTAAACCTGTTTATAAACAAATAACACGTTTTTCTAGCCACGGATATGTGTGTTAAATAAATTGAGGCAGTGCTGTGTTGTCTATAAAAATCATGTAAATAATTCATTTTGCTGTTGTATGTGTATGTGTATGTTGGTGATGTTTTTTTGCTATCCTAGTGCACGTGCTGTTCTGTTGTTATCCCCCACCCACCCAACGTGAATATAAATATATATAGCTTGTCACCGCATGTGAACGCCGTTGTCGCGTTGAACAGTTGCTACATGTACTAGAAATAATCTATAAGAAATCACTTGTATTGAGTATTTGCTACGATACACCGCGAAATGACATAAGTTTATGTGAATATGAACAAGTATTGTTATCTTATTTGGCATAAACGCATATAACATGTAATAGTCATTTTCAACTGGGGATTTGTTGATGTCCGATTGAGGTTGTTAATTGTAAGAGGCGCTATTTTAACTCTGATTGCTACATTTATTAATGTTATGCAAGCTTATACCCTTTATTCTAGCATTTTGTTAGACGACAATTATCAATAATCACGGTACACTGTAAAAATTATTTGCATATGTGCACTATAAAAATCACCAGGCATGTGTTATAACAACCTCTTATGTATTTCGTTTCAAATAGAGGGCCGCATAGGAATTTATTAAAAACATATATATTACGTGATATTGATGCCGTTTAGTTAAAAACATATCAATTTAACTGATATTGATATCTCAATCTGAAATTTAGTTTTCGATACTGTGTCAAACATTTGGAAAAATGACATTTCGACAAACTGTTAACAAGTCCTTTAATAGGCCCTCTGCTTTCGCTCTGTACAATAAGCAAGTTATCCTCAAGAAAATGAATTCCACGTGCTGCAAAACAAAAGTTTCAATTCTAATCCGGACAAATGTGAATGCGCATTTTCATTTTTTTTTTTTTTTTTTGAAATATTTGACAAGTGTGATTCTCGTCCCGGTTCTGTTCAATTCTACAATCACTTATTTATTAGTGATTTGTAACCAATGACGTAATTTGAAAATTGTAACTTTGAGTATTCTCCCTTGAATCAATCAACCGTTTAAACTCAGAGTCAGATAAGCGACGGAAAAGATGCTCTGAAATTTGTTCCTTACAATTGGTATTTTGAACACATGGATTCATTTATTGTTGCTGATAAGACGTTTCCAGTTGATTTGGATGGAAGGTATTCAAAGTAATTAAACGCCATATCATGCATAACTCACTAAACAGAAATGCGGGTTGTTCTTCTGAGTAATTTTCACAGATTGGCGAGAACTGCCAAAATCTTGTGTTGCAGTCGCTTTGTTCAAATAAAAAAAAAATAGCTAAAATATGTAAATAGCTGGTCCAAATAAGTTCCCAAACATCCATGCACGATTTACGGCAGTAAAATATTTCAAATTGCGCAAGTATTGGATCAATAAGTGGCGGTAAATGTCTATTTAATTTTAAAAATGTTTACCTATCTGGCTTTATTTTCGGATACACTATTTTCGGATTACATAGTTTTTATTTGCTTTCAATAAACAATTTAATTGATTGAATTTCGAAAGTGTAGAATTTCTTAATTCATAATTGTAAACTGCTTTTTAGAATCAGTATTTTGATCTTGTACCAGTCTGCAAAACTAACATTTTTGTCTTCATACTCATAGCCAATGTGGCTATGAAACTTTCAACATAATGTGAAATTATGTGATTCTACTATTAAAACCAAGACGTTCTTCTTTAAAATACAAGTTTATTTACACGATGTACAAGATAATAGCAATAGGTGTTGTTCGCTTCGTCTCGGTCCTTCGATGCCAGAGTTGAACCCGCATCGTCTGTCGTCACTACCGGTACACGCTAAAACCCGCACGTTGACGTCCCGTCTTCTCTCGGCTTGGTACGGATCGGGGGCAAAGTCACAACAAACATTTCATAGCCAGAGGCAATTTTTCATAGCCAATTTTTTCCGCTGATATTATCATGAAAGGACGTCAATTTATTCCATTCTTGATTCGTGGCTTATTTACAAGAGTTCTGAGCATTACAGGGCTCGAATTACTTTTTTTTCAACTCGCAAAAAATTGCAAGTTGTTAAAATTTTAACTCACATTTTTTCTTTCCAACTCGCAGTACGAGTTTTAAAAAAATTGTTTAGTTCATCTTCCCATTTCTTTACTGTTTTTATGCTAGGATTGCTTCTTCAGCATTTCTTTTTATCAGGTTCGACCTTGGATTGTCTGTCTTCTACAGAGGAGACGGAGGATTTCGCCACAAAAAAGCTCGTTATATTTTTAGTAGACAACATTTTAAACGTCACGTGAATAGTGTTAGTCAAATAGTCGGCAGCGTTATGAACTCCGGTCTCGTCTAGTGTGCAAAGTTTACTCGCGAATAAAGTTTTCTATTTCATGTTAGCTATTGCGCTTCTCAAATTTTAATTCCAACTGAGCCAGTCATTAATTTCTTTGAGTTTATGTTTTTCTCCAAAATATATCTAGTACCATAAAGGCAGTATTTACATATCCAGAAACAACTATGCCCCGGAAACGCACTGAGAAATGGGCATCGACCGAGAAATAAACCCTCGCAGACAAACTGGCCAGATTGACCTTCCTTGCAAACAATGTTGTTGACAGATTTGGAACTGTCACATCTTTAAACTGAGAAAATTTTAATCAACGGCAAAGACCTTAGATAGACCACTGTATCCTCCCGATCTTCAGACGATTAATTTTAGTAAATCTGCACATTTGTTTGTTTTTTCCCCAACTAAAAAAAAATGGCGAGTACCTACCAGTAAGTTGTGCACTCGCATTTTAGAAGCGTTTTTTTAAATTAACTCGCAAATGACCTATTTGCGAGTGTTTAATTCGAGCCCTGGAATTATACACAGAATTAGGTAACTATTTTTTTTAATTGTTTTCAAAGTTTTTATCTGAGTCAGCATAATCATTGTCAGCATCATGATCCACGGCCATATCCATTGTCGCATCAACTGCCTTTTCACATATTCAGGTTATCAAGATCTATGCATAAATGATATAAATTGTTGGTCTAATTAAAACGATTTGAGAATATAAGAAAAAACTAGCTCATAACTTTGTTTACCCTTAATTGGACTAAATGCAACATATTTGAAGTTGCTGTTCATATTTCCTGCGTTTTGCCAACACAGATGCATCTGTTGATTTTGGCATTGCCTTTTTACCAGGGAGCATAATAGCCGTGTGAGGTTTGACAGGGGTGTCAATGGTCCTTTATTTGAAATCCGGAAAATTTTGTCGGGG
>VMBQ01008468.1:35593-48379 GCA_007657795.1 Dreissena rostriformis
GTCGGCTAAAACACGGTATTGGTGCTGATTTGCATTTTTTTATGTTATATCCATGGCACAGAAAAAATATACAAGATAGGAATTAATTTTAAAGGTCCACTACACTGGCATATACCCATCTTACTTTCCTGAAAATTTCAAGAGGCTAGTGTTACCCATTCTTGAGATATACGTTGAAACATGCTCTGAAAATGGCCTTTTTTTAGCGTTATGCAGTCTCACTTGAAAAAATCTATTGATATAAATGAGAAATGCTCTTGATATCAGCAACAAATGATGCAAACATTGGTATAATGTTACACAGACTTTTATCCCGTACGATTTGCTGCTTGAATTAATGAAATCGGTAAAATATTATGGATTTTATAAGTAAAATACTACCAGCAGGGATTTTGTTTCAACACTAAAATTCAAACACATACTTATTGTTATACTCCAATTATTGGTACAAAATTTCAGTAAATTTAACTTGTATTAACATAAAAAAATCAGTTATGTATTAGGATAAGTACAAAACCCATTCAAACTACTAGATAAGCCGGGGTTTTAGCATGAATGAAAGTTCATTGGTAAATCTTTTTATTTAAAATTCTGTAGAGTCTGTAACCATTGAAAGTTTATGTGGCAATAGTTTGGAAGGTTTTCCATGCAAAAGTATAAATACTACATTAGCTAATGTGTATTCATGTTATGTCTAAGTTGGCTGAAATTTGCCTTGCTAAATATTATCATTATTGAAAAATACTACTTAGAAAAAAGTTACAGACACTACAAAAATGTGTAAAAAATGAAGGAACAAAATCCCTGTTCTATTTCTCATAAATATTTTGTTTTACTCATGAAAAATTTCCATCCTTTAATACCAGCAAACACATTTCGGTGGGGGATTTGGCACTACTGTGACAAGCTCTTGTTGAGGTCAGAGTGAGGTCCTTATAAATCAATATTAAATTTATTTACAACTTAAGATCATTATTACATGTATAACATAAACAAACTTAAACCTTTATCCATTCATAAATTTACAAGGGATCATAAAGTCTCAAACTTATATTACTGAAGTTTTCTTTTTCGAAATAAGTGTGTTATCGTAATCATCAGAGAAAAGTATTGTGTCTGGGTGCAGAACTAGTTAAGTGTCACTTCATTTTATTGCCATATAACCTGTTATGGCATTTATCTGTTAAATAAAGCTTTACCACTGTTAAAATGTAAACAGAAGAAAAAAGATTTTCATTGTTTTATAACTTTTGCATTGTAAGATGACACTAAGTGGTTGTAAAGGTTGGTGGACTATATTGTGTGAATCATGAATGGGATTTAAAATATTTGTGTAAACAATAATAGATGGCTGGTAAGGGTTATTGACTTTTTTAAATGAAAGAATTAATACTTAAAATTAGTATTTCATTTAATGATAACAACCTTTCATGCAGCAAATTATTCAGTTATAATTCAGAAGATATTTAAGTTATCAATCGCTAGATGTTTTCTCAATGTAACTCAGTCTGAAATAGATTGTAATTTGAGTCGTGTTCTGAGAAAACTGGGCATAATGCATGTGCGTAAAGTGTCGTCCCAGATTAGCCTGTGCAGTCCGCACAGGCTAATCAGGGACGACCCTTCCCGCTTTTATGACATTTTTCGTTGGAATGAAGTCTCTTCTTAGCAAAAATCCAAATTAGGCGGAAAGTGTCGTCCCTGATTAGCCTGTGCATTATGCCCAGTTTTCTCAGAACGCAACAGATTTAATCACATCATCAACTGCAAGTAATTTAATATAAGAAGTGTGCATATAGATGAAACCTGAAGTAAGGTATCTTGATATGGGACTGCTCCAATAAGTACTTAAACAGCTGATTAGCGTGTTAGTGATTTTATTGGTCGTTAGCAGAATGCAAATTACAGTCTGAACTCTGATCAGAGCTGCAAGCTTTTATGAAAATTTCAATCGCTAAAGCATTATAAGAACATTAACTTATTTCAACAGTGCTGCTTTGCAAAATCTTCTTGGGGGAAAAGCCTGTTTTGTTACATGTACATGCTTTGAATGATTTAAAACAAGATTTCATATTAGTAGGCTTGTAACAACTTCACACGAAGTCATTGACTTAGAAAACAAATGTCACTCTCTGCTTCTGACACAGTCAACTTAAAGCAAACTTTCCAGTTCTCGGACTTGATCAATAGACTATAATAGTTCTGCCTTGAAAGTGGTTCAGTTTATGTCACCTCGTTAACATGGTAGGGAAATGCATAGCAATTAAGTGCTGTTAGATAGATCATTTGATGTTTCCCTTGTTGGCAATACTGATAAATTGAAGAAAAAAGCGTTAACATGTGCTTACTGAGTGCTTTGTGATTTCTCTTGGATCTTATATCTTGGATTTCTGGCTTTGTGCTATTTATATGTTCAGTCATTGTGAATTAGCTGTTTGACCCGTCATGCCCTAATTATCATTACTTAAAACTAAGGTGTCACAAAGTTTCTTACATGGAAATGCAGGCTAGATTCACAATTGTGTCGTGTTCTGAGAAAACTGGACAAAATGCTTGTGCGTAAATTGTCATCCCAGATTAGCCAGTCCGCACAGGCTTATCAGGGGCGACAATTTCCGCTTTTTTGGATTTTTTCGTTTAAATGATGTCTCTTCTTAGCGAAAATCCAGTTTAGACGGAAAGTGTTATCCCTGATTAGCCTGTGCAGACTGCACAGGCTAATCTGGGATGACACTTTACGCACAAGCATTTTGCCCAGTTTTCACAGAACACGCCACAATTTACCAGTGCTGGGCTCACTTGCTTGTGTTTATTTGAATCACTGAAGTTAATATTTATCACATTCTGGTAATTTTGTTTTACAAAGGGCTCAAAGACTAGCAGCTAAATCAACAGTGTAATATTGTATCAAAGATATACCAGACAAACTGTTTTGACCATCTGATTCTTTACTGAATAATTATATTCTAAGTTTAAACCTATTTATTTTAGCTCAATTGCAAAGAATTTAAGAAATCTGAAGGCTTATTGAATAATTGAGTTTGTTTCATGGGTAGAACCAGTTCCTTGTGGAGATTTAAAGAAAATGCCAACTGAAGATTGGTCACATTCTGGTCTGATCATCCTGTTAGATTTGTCACAATCTGGTCTGGTCATCCTGTTGTGCAATGTTATCACACACTGAGAAGTGCTCCACATTCTGGTCTGATCATCCTGTTGTGCAATGTTATCACACACTGAGTAGTGCTCCACATTCTGGTCTGATCATCCTGTTTTGCAATGTTATCACACACTGAGTAGTGTTTTTTTTCTCGTTAAAAATCAGGGTGGGTAAACGGCCCCATTCCCAATGGCAAACGGTATATTTTTTCCCAAATGACAGCTAACAATTCCCAATGGAACTTTTTTTTTCTTTTTTTATAGATTTCAATATTTATTTTTCATCTGCCACCCAGCTCTATATGTTGAACCTTAGTAAAAAACAATTTTTGAAAACACTTTTATCTTCAATTTGGAAGCATTTGTGAGCAAAACCACAACAGCACTAATTTCCCAAATCGGTCAAAATGCGGCGATTTTTCACAATCCAAAGGGACCCGGCCCCATTCCCAAAATGGTGAAAAAAAAATACTGCTGATCTGTGCTCCATGTTCAGGCTTGAATAAGGCAATTTGAAAAAAAATATTTCTAATCCTTAACTCTTTCAGTGCTGGAACCGAATTTTGCATGCCTTTGCAAACAGTTTAGATCCAGATGAGACGCCACAAAATGTGGCGTCTCATCAGGATCCAAACTGTTTGCTATTCTGATAGTATTCTTTGAAAAAAAATCGAAGAAAATGCTAATTTTAGAAATTCAGCAGACAACATTTTAGCAGACGATAAATTTCCCAGCATGCAAAGGGTTAATCTGCACAACACTAGTACAAGCAGTAGTCAAGCAGCAAGTAACGTATATGGTGACATAGCAACAACAAACATATCCTGTTAATATACTGAGAGCAATATATTTTTAGAAACAATACTGTTATCCTGGTTGAGTCAAATGTTAGTGAGTCCTTTGTGACCATATCCAATAGGCAACTGAGTCAAATATGATGTTACAAATCCTGAGTTTAGTACATCTAGAAGATGATGTTGTCTGTAGTACCATATTTCTTCTAAAAACTATTTATTACATGCCTTGTGTATGCCATTTTGGTGGGCACAATTTGACCAATACACTTATATAATAATAAGTTACAAAACTCTTTAATATTTTCACTTTCCCTTTTAGTCCAAAAAAGCACTGGAAGAAATGAGACTTTTTTTTCCAATCCATATGTTATTAAAATTCCAGTTCCATGTTAATGTTCATTTTGGTAAGTGTGGCTGGATTTGCTACACAATCATGGTTAAACCAGTTTGTTTATTTTTAACTCTCAGTGCCATTAACTGTAGAAATGTAGCAATTGTAGAAGTGCAGGAACTGTAGAAACGTAGCAACTGTAGAAATGTAGCAACTCTAGAAACATAGCAACTGTAGAAATGTAGCAACTGTAGAAATGTAGCAACTGTTGAAACGTACATGTAGAAATGTAGCAACTGTAGAAACATACATGTAACAACTGTAGAAATGTAGCAACTGTAGAAAAAGTACATGTAGCAACTGTAGAAATGTAGTTACTGTAGAAATGTAGCAACTGTAGAAATGTACATGTAGCAACTGTAGAAATGTAGCAACTGTAGAAATGGAGTAACTGTAGAAATGAAGCNTTTGACCAATACACTTATATAATAATAAGTTACAAAACTCTTTAATATTTCCACTTTCTCTTTTAGTCCAAAAAAACACTGGAAGAAATGGGACTTTTTTTTTCCAATCCATATGTTATTAAAATTCCAGTTCCATGTTTATGTTCATTTTGGTAAGTGTGGCTGGATTTTCTACACAATCGTGGTTAATCCAGTTTGTTTATTTTTAACTCTCAGTGCCTCAGAAATGTAGCAATTGTAGAAGTGCAGGAACTGTAGAAACGTGGCAACTGTAGAAATGTAGCAACTCTAGAAACATAGCAACTGTAGAAATGTAGCAACTCTAGAAACATAGCAACTGTAGAAATGTAGCAACTGTAGAAACGTACATGTAGCAACTGTAGAAATGTAGCAACTGTTGAAACGTACATGTAGAAATGTAGCAACTGTAGAAACGTACATGTAGCAACTGTAGAAATGTAGCAACTGTAGAAAAAGTACATGTAGCAACTGTAGAAATGTAGTTACTGTAGAAATCTAGCAACTGTAGAAATGTACATGTAGCAACTGTAGAAATGTAACAACTGTTAAAATGTAGCAACTGTAGAAATGGAGTTACTGTAGAAATGAAGCAACTGTAGAAACTGTAGAAATGTAGCAACTGTAGAAATGGAGTAACTGTAGAAATGGAGTAACTGTAGAAATGTAGAAACTGTAGAAATGTAGCAACTGTAGAAATGTAGCAACTGTATAAATATAGTAACTGTTATATGCAGCAACTGTAGAAATGTAGCAACTGTATAAATTGAGCTTAATAATAATCATGAATGCTATTTAAGCAGAGCATCGTTATTGCATTGCTCTACTAATGCCTTAAATAAAGAAAGTTGTTAATTGAACATTGAACAAGTCCAGCATCAGTAGTTTTAAATGGTTAAAACTGATATAATGTAATGCACATGATATATATTTGCGTTGATATTTAAATTGTCAATTACCAGTCTGCAAAATTAACCCATTGCCTGATCGCCAATGCGATAAAATCTCAGCTCTGGGGATGTAAAAATTGTCTATTGATCGCCTGAATTGCAATGAAAACAAATCTGAAAAGACTGTTTAAATAAACCGACAAATAATCAATTTACGAAAATTAGTTTGAGTTTGTGATCATTTTATAACGAAATTAATATTGTCGGCATTCCGNATGCAGCAACTGTAGAGATGTAGCAACTGTAGAAATGTTGCAACTGTAGAGATGTAGCAACTGTAGAAATCTAGTAACTGTTATATGCAGCAACTGTAGAAATGTAGCAAATGTAGAAATTGAGCATAATAATAATCATGAATGCTATTTAAGCAGAGCATCGTTATTGCATTGCTCTACTAACGCCTTAAATAAAGAAACTTGTTAATTGAACATTGAATGCATCAGTAGTTAAATGGTTAAAACTGATATAATGTATGCACATGATATATATTTGCGTTGATATTTAAATTGACAATTTCCCGCAATCAACCATGGTTTAAAAAATATTTATACTCTTAATAGGACAAGTTTGGTATCAGTGTTCAGTAGAAGTACTGTTAAGTGTTGATAGTACTGGTTAGTGTTGATCTGTATCTATTGATGGGGAAGACATTGTGAAAGGTTACTTCAGACTCTCAGCTGTGTAACTAATGCACCACAAAGTGTTTATAATGTGTATATAGTTGATGAAGGAATATATATATCAGGATCAGATTATGGAAGAGCAGCTGTAGTTTGCATGGTGATCTTTACGTGTACTGCAATATTTAAATACATCATGTGCAGTCTATGAAAACAACAACAGCAGTAAAGCGTACATTTGCTATTTCTAAAGCAAATTTGTTCAGTGAATCCTTAGAGTGTGATAGAACAGTTTCTTAAAAATGTAGAATCATTTAAAAGTCATCAGTCCATCAGATGTTTTATACAGTAATTGGAAACAGTTTAAGTTTCAAAATGCTGTTGGAACTAAAAAAAAAAAACTAAAAAAACTTGTGTACTTTTATTAAAAGCAAATTGATTTTTAAAAATCTGCATTTGGAATGTTATGATAATACCAAAGTCTTGGGCTAAGCTACATGTATGGTGTTTGAAAACATGATATGAAATATGGCACTAGAGTGTTTGGATTTATATTGAATGAGTGACTAACATGGCTACCGGTTTTGGCACTAGGCAAGTATAGAGATGTTGTTACAACCAGGAAGTTGATCTCATATAAATGAGCATTGCTCTTGGAAAACGGTTTTCAATTCCTAACTGGTAAAGTGTCATCCCAGATTATAAGCCTGTGCAGTCTTCACAGGCTAATCAGGAACAACACTTTCCGCAAAAACTGGATTTTTTAAGAAGAGACTTGCTTTAAAGGAAATATGCAATTAAAGCGTAAAGTGTCTTCCCTGATAAGCCTGTGCGGACTGCACAGGCTAGTCTGGGCCGACACTTTACGCACATTAATTAAACCCCCTTTTCCCAGAGCGAGACTCGTCCATGTATGTATTGTTCGTTTTGAGTATTCAGTACTTGATACATGCCAGTGTTTTTTTTCAGTTTTGGGGGAAANTCTATTGATGGGGAAGACATTGTGAAAGGTTACTTCAGACTCTCAGCTGTGTAACTAATGCACCACAAAGTGTTTATCATGTGTATATAGTTGATGAAGGAATATATATATCAGGATCAGATAATGGAAGTGCAGCTGTAGTTTGCATGGTGATCTTTACGTGTACTGCAATATTTAAATACATGATGTGCAGTCTATGAAAACAACAACAGCAGTAAAGCGTACATTTGCTATTTGTAAAGCAAATTTGTTCAGTGAATCCTTAGAGTGTGGTAGAACAGTTTCTTAAAAATGTAGAATCATTTAAAAGTCATCAGTCAATCAGATGTTTTATACAGTAATTGGAAACAGTTTCAGTTTCAAAATGCTGTTGGAACTAAAAAAAAAAAAAAAACTTGTGTACTTTTATTAGAAGCAAATTGATTTTTAAAAATCTGCATTTGGAATATGGCACTAGAGTGTTTGGACTTATATTGAATCAGTGACTAACATGGCTACCGGTTTTGGCACTAAACCGAATAGAGAATACTAAACCGCAAGAATAGAGATGTTGTTACAACCAGGAAGTTGATCTCATATAAATGAGCATTGCTCTTGGAAAAGGTGTTCAATACCTGACGGGTAAAGTGGCATCCCAGATTAGCCTGTGCAGTCTTCACAGGCTAATCAGGAACAACACTCTCCGCAAAAACTGGATTTTTTAAGAAGAGACTTGCTTAAAGGAAATATACAATTAAAGCGTTAAGTGTCGTCCCTGTGTGGACTGCACAGGCTAGTCTGGGCCGACACTTTACGCACATTAATTAAACCCCCTTTTCCCAAAGCGAGACTTGTACATGTATGTATTGTTCGTTTTGAGTATTCAGTACTTGGTACATGCTCTATACATGATGTATAGTGCGTCATGGAGAACTGACTCTCTGTGTAGAACAGGTTATAAATAAATAGAAAATTATATTTTGATATCGGTAGATTATCGGTTTTAATTCACAAGTGAGCAGAGACATCTATATTTTCTCGAGTGACACAGCCAATAATCCAAATATTTTTTGTATGATCATGAGTAAGTTAAAATCGATCAATAAAAAATCCAATAACTTTTCTTCTAATTTTATGCTTTTTCAATGTTTATTAACATTTGAAAAAGTCAAACTTGAGATTTTTTTGGAAAAATTATGTCATGTCTTTGATTTTTTTTTTATGACATTGCGCATTCTTCAGTAAAATAGTGAAAATTATTGATAATTTTCACTGTTATTTTTCACTGTTTGAAACACTAGTGAATTATCACTTTTAAGACGTAAGTCACTGTTATTTTCCTATTAACCTCAGAAAAGCATTCAATAAAAATTATCATTATTTGAATATTTCCTCCTGCATAAATGGAATTGTTTATAGAGAAATGTAGACTATCATTTCATTATGATTTATATGAAATTTGATTTTCTAAAGTACAATGTAGTTATTAAAATTGAAACATGGAATTAAACTTCAAAGAGGCTTCCGCACCTGTCTTAGCTGTAAAATAAAACTACAACAAGTAACAAACAACAAACAAACCATACATATTTGAAACATTTATCTGCGGACTGAAAGAAGAATATATTGAGGCAGATTTGTTTTCAAACTTGTGTTAACTCTTTCCCGCTCTGAACCAAAGGGAAAATGGCTATATGCAACTAGCAGAAAACCAGAACAGCCTGGGAGTAACTCGCAGTTTGTCTAGGTTTTATGCTGTTTGCTGCTCATCATGAAGTATCTTAGGATTGAAAATGAAGCCTTTATAACTTGAATCAATTAAGTAAGAAAGGTCTTAAATTTAATGTAATTTTCCAATACTTATCTGAGTGGGAAAGGGTTTAATAATCAAAGCCATCTGTAAGTTGGACTAGCTTAATGTCTTATTTACTTGTACAAAAACATATACCAAATTATCACTGTCCATGTTTTGTATTTCAGTTGCAATGCCAATCTACTTGGGGAGGTGACATATGGTGAAATTGGAACAGNGGCAGACGACATTTTAGCAGTGGACAAATTTCCCAGCATGCAAAGGGTCAACTCTTTCTCGCTCAGAAGCAAAAGGAAAATGGCTATATGCAACTAGCATAAAACCAGAACAGCCTGGGAGTAACTCGCAGTTTGTTCAGGTTTTATGCTGTTTGCTGCTCATCATGAAGTATCTTAGGATTGAAAATGAAGCCTTTAAAACTTGAATCAATTAAGTAAGAAAGGTCTTAAATTGAATGCAATTTTCCAATACGTTTCTGAGTGGGAAAGGGTTTAATAATCAAAGCCATCTGTAAGTTGGACTAGCTTAATGTCTTATTTACTTGTACAAAAACATATACCAAATTATCACTGTCCATGTTTTGTATTTCAGTTGCAATGCCAATCTACTTGGGGAGGTGACATATGGTGAAATTGGAACAGCTCCCAGTAAGTTCTTCTTGTCTTCCTTATCAGCTTTTGGGGCAAAGAGATGCTGCATTAAAGACTTAAATGGCGAAATATGTTTGGATATTTTTCTGTTAATATAATACTAAAAAAGCAACATTTAATGGGCTGAATCTTGAAAGACAAATATTTAAATTGAGAACAAAAAATAATAATTGAGTCTTTCTTTTTAAAAATAGAGCATTTTTTTATATTAACAGACGATTTAGCTGAGCTGATTTCTGGGAAAAAGGGGCTTTAGGAAAGTGCTTAATGTGTCATTCCAGATGCTGTCCGCACATTCTAATCAAGGAATAACAGTTTCCACCTTTATTGCATTTTTTTTGTTTAAAGGAAGTCTCTTCTTAACAAAAATCCAGTCTATGTGGAAAGTATCATCCCAGCACAGGCTTATCTGGGACAACACTTTACGCACTTGCCGAGTTTTCCCAGAGCGAGACTCGGCTGTTTCTCTGATACAGTTATGGAGAAGATCAACACGGGCCACAAGTTGCGGTCAAAAAAAATAATTGAAAATGGCTATATGCAACCAGCGTAAAACCAGAACAGCCTGCGAGTAAGGCGCAGTCTGTTCTGGCCCTGTGTTCACAAAACATTTTTTGCAATCGAAAATCGATTTTGCTTGTCATTGAAAATGGTTTTACATTGTAGTTGATAGGCAAAAATTAAAATCGATGTCAGTTAAAATCGATTTTCGATTGCAAAATCGTTTTGTGAACACGGGGCCAGGTATTATGCTGTTTGCTGCTCATCAGTATCTTAAGTTTTGAAATGAAGCCTTTAAAATTTGAATCTATCGAGAAAAGTCTTTAATTCAATTTCATTTTCTTAGGGACAAGGAACAGGTCAAAGTGCGTATCTGAATTGTAAAGGGTTTATGGAAGATTTATCTGTTTCTGTGATACAGTGATTAATGGAAGATTTATCTGTTTCTGTGATACAGTGATTAATGGAAGATTTATCTGTTTCTGTGATACAGTGATTAATGGAAGATTTATCTGTTTCTGTGATACAGTGATTAATGGAAGATTTATCTGTTTCTGTGATACAGTGATTAATGGAAGATTTATCTGTTTCTGTGATACAGTGATTAATGGAAGATTTATCTGTTTCTGTGATACAGTGATTAATGGAAGATTTATCTGTTTCTCTGATACAGTGATTAATGGAAGATTGATCTGTTTCTGTGATACAGTGATTAATGGAAGATTTATCTGTTTCTCTGATACAGTGATTAATGGAAGATTGATCTGTTTCTGTGATACAGTGATTAATGGAAGATTTATCTGTTTCTCTGATTCAGTGATGGAGAAGATGAACACTGGCCGCAAGTCTCCGGTCAGGGGTCCTACAGCGAAGGAGATCAATAAGGAGATATCGGAGCTCAAGAAGGAGAACTTCAACCTGAAACTGCGCATCTTCTTTTACGAGGAGCGTATGAATACAAAGTATAAGGGCGAGGACGTAATTAAGTATGTAAGTAGCACAGGTGTTAATTCTTCTTAATCTTTAACCTGAAACTGTGGATCTACTTTTACGAGGAGCGTATGAATACAAAGTATAAGGGAGAGGACGTGATTAAGTACAATGTATGTAAGTAGCTGGGATTAATTAGTTTTAACCTATTTATTTTAGCTCAATTGCATGGAAAGCTCTTGAGTTGTTTCCTGGGTAGAACATGTATTTGGTGTCTTTGAGGGAGATCTAAAGAACGCTCCAACAGAGGAGATTGAACCCGCAATCTCTGTGGCTAGGAGGATACCATATCCACTACGCCACAGCAACCTTTAAAATGTCTCACTATTTATTTTAATTTTGATTAACTTCTCCTTTAAGCCGATTTCCTTTTTTCTGTGCTAAGATTTTTGCAATAGTTGTTCACTTTGATAGATATTTGTATTTAAACAGCAGTTGAGGTAAACGCAAGATAGTTTTACAAATGGTTATTAACTTTGCTAGATCTTTTTAATTTAAAAGGGGTTTCGGTTACCCAGTAAGAAGAAGGGGGGGGGGGATTTTCTGCCNAGGTGGCCAGATACAAGGAGGAGCTACAACAGAAGCAGGATCTTCTCGACAAGGCCTCGTGAGTGTTGTTGAAAATTAAGTTTTGATTGCTTCAATTTACAGTTGTTGTTTTGTTGTTTTTTTAATACGGGTCCGTTATAGCGCCCCATTTCCAATGGAAAAAAGTATATATGTTTTCCAAGTGGGACCTAAAAGTTGCAACTTTGAAGTTTCTTAAAGAAAATATATTTTAAAAAAAATCTCAACATTTAGCTCATCTCCCATCCAGCTCTATGAGTTGAACTATTAGTAAATATAATATTGAAAACACTTTTATTTCTCAATTTTGAAGTATTTCTTAGCAAAAAAACAACAACACTAATTTCCAAATTTTAGTCTCAACCCTGCCCCATTCCCGGAGTTGTGAAAAAAACAATGGTTGTTGGAAACTTAGTTTTGATAAAATTCTTGATATTTTGTGAAAAAGGCCATTTAGTTTTGCAAAACCACCATTATGACCCGCGTAATGCAAAAATCTGTCTGATGCATTTGCAAAGTCTGGTCAAGAACTAATCTGTCTGTTAAGGCCAGTGAAATAAAAATAAAACAGAAAAAAATAATTTTATTTTAATTTTTTCCTACACATCCAACAAAAAGTGGTCTTCGAAAAAAAAAATTGATAGTGTATTTTAGCCTTTGCTGTTTTTTTGTTTTTTCAACAGTTTGTGTGTCCTCAAAAGTTTGGTTAAACATTTAACTTCTTTTCATGTTTTTAAACTTTTTTGAGACCCCTCACACTTCATACTGACTGAGGACTGTCTGGCAATACCAGGCAAGTTTACAGGTAGTTTTTTTTTAACTGTTTTTAGTAACTTTCATTTTTATTTATTTTTTATTGTGTTTTATTTTTTAAAGTTTTTCCTACGAAACTTTTTTGAGTTTTTGTTGTTGTTGTTTTTTCCCTTCTACTCAAACTTTCAAAAAAAAAAAATCCCGTTAAA
>VMBQ01008469.1:0-23954 GCA_007657795.1 Dreissena rostriformis
ACTCCGCCGATTCACTGTTGGATAATTTGCTACATGCTCTTTCAATAGCCGTTATAATATCAATAACAGGTAACTTATCTGGCGAAATCGCATAATTAAGTCCACGTTTCACCACTGACAACTCTATCTTTGATAATTCCCGCTTAGAAATATTCTTCACCCACCTATCCGAACCATGCTCACTGCCTTTGCCATCCGATTTTACTTGTTTTGACTTTAAACTTTAAAATGTCTTAATTTCTTAATTTGTCGTTGTTTACATTCCTGGTTTTCCCTGTCTTGCGCATGTGTCGCCAGTCTTTCCATTTCCGCATACATGTCCGGTCGAAGTTCATCACGCATGCGTATTCTTGACTTTTGTTGCTCCGTGTTTAGATTATCCAACTTACGAACAACGTCAGTGATGCGCACATTCAATAAACTCCTCTCGGCCCTTCTGAGTATCCTGTCCGCCTGCGAACCTTTCACAGAACTATTTAATTTCAAACTAACCGGAGTCACATCATGGTGTTTACAGTGGAGACTGAAATGCAAGTGATTCCGAAACCTGGCTATTTTCCGAGCTGTCTTTTCATAATCTCGCACACTTTTAAGGATATCGTATCCATCTCGTAATATTCGATGCAAGTTTAACTGTGTGGTTTCCATGATAATCCAATAAATGTTAAAACTGTCAAATTACACACACTAAATATTGAAATATTGAAAGCTATACCTAGAGCTTTCGTCCGTGTACTACGGACTTCATCAGCAGAATGATTCGGTTTTTACGTTAACACCGCTAATTGTCGGGGTGAGCGATGTTAACGTACGGTCCCAGGTGTGCGTTAACGGTTTTGCGGTTTTTGTTGCTTTTTTCTGTCTTAAATATGTAACATCTTAATGCAGAAATGCAGAATTCGCTGTAGAATACTTTTATAGTAAGCAGGAAATAAATAAACATGTATGTACTGACGTAAATTTAAAGATGCCCAAAGATGGGCGATTGATTTGAGCAAATAGTTCAATTCAGTTATAACATTATCGTTTGAGTTAAAGCTCTTGTTTAAATGTAACAAAATGTCTGTGCAAATAATACAGGCACATACCACATTTTAAATGATCGATTGTATGCTCTATACGTAAACAGCATGTGTATGAGACTCGAATTCATAAATAATGTGGAATACACGCACACATTACTTGTTTGAATTTTGAAATGTACGAGCAGATTACCGTAACCACGTGTTAATTAGGATGTTTAACCATAGACCATATAAGTATATTCGACGTTTAAAGTGCAGTCTCGGGTTATAAAATGTTGTTTACCTTTGTTTGTACAGACTATATTGTGATGTATTTGCAAAATTGCTCAGTATACGGTGATCATCGGGCATATTATTATATAATTGTTTTTGTATAACTATTTTTTATCAACATTCACTGAGCTGTGTTAGCTGGTTCGTTTTTAAAGTTGCTCGTACAGCACCTGTGTATATTTCAAATGATTAGAGTAATCGAGGGTCATAAAATGCCGTTTATTTATAATTGTTATCCGTTAAAAGTGTGCATTGTTAAATAAAATAAAAAATCACTGTTACATTTTGTACAGATGTATAACATAACTTATAGATTAGATATATTGATTTCGGTATGGAATACATATACATGGACATTTAAAATAACATGTATAATACCGAATCGTAGAACACATGAGAATAAGTAAACCATGACATGCACACCAACACCAAGGATAACACAAAAAAAGGCTCTTATTTCCATTGTGGTCCTTAGTGCTGGTGGCATGACATAGAGAGCTTTTAACTAACAAAAAGTAGCTTTTAAACATTAACCTTATACTAAAGTTCATATTAGTACAAATTGTTAAATGGAATGACATCACTGATAAATGACCTTACTTTATTATCACGCTCAGTACAAATCGATATTTGGCATTTAGTTATCACAGAAGCAAATGGACTAAAATTAATATAAAGAAGTATAATTATGAATTAAAAAAAACACACAAAAAAACTTGAAATTAAGACACGAACTTACACATAACGCAATGTCCTAAAAACCTTAAAAAATAATTAAATATCAACTAAAGGAATGCTTATAAAAATAATATCACAACTTCAGCAATTATAAAAAATCATCGAATGACTAGATCTAGATGAACTGATTAAAATATTCCTATACCGAAACAATAATGATGCATAGATAATAATGATACAAAAATGAGAATATTATAAACTGTCCATCAGGTACTTCTTAACTGCTATTTTGAAGGAAGGTAACCTTCCAATACTTGATATGTCAGCTGTTAAGCTGTTCCACAAAGAACAACCAAGAGAGCAGAAGGACTTGCAACCAAAACCTTTGATCTTCGGAATTGCAAAAGCACCCCCACTACATGACCTTGTTTTATATGAATGGACAGAATCCTAGGGGATAAACGACTCTTCCATATAATCAGGAGCTAACCATTTTTGACCTTAAAAACATTACAAAGGATAATCTGGTCAACACGTTTGCGGACAGGTAACCAATTATGAGAGCGGACGTGTTGTGGACCAATATGTGACCTGGTGTCAAGATTAAGAACACACCTAATTAACTTATTTTGAGTAACCTATAGCTTATGTTTAAGCAACTAAGTAAGACCGGGGTTCCATATTGAACAACAATAATCAAAGTGACATGGAATCAAGGACATAATAGGAAGTTTCTTAGTGTGTTTGATAATGAAGTCCTTTTTACGGTACAAGTTTTTCAACCGGGCATTAGCCTTCTGCAAAACAGATCGATCCATATTATCAAAAGACAGACATTAATATATGGTAGCTCCAAGACATTTGACCGAAGAAGTTGGATTAATCACTGTGCCATTACAAGTAATATCAAGGGATGAAATTGACCTAAGTCTATTTTTAGACCCAAATAAGATTGACTCAATCTTACCTAAATATAGTGATAATTTAGTGAAAATCTTCTTTAAGAGCATGTTCAATGTCAGCCTTACATTACCTGAAACTAAAATTCCTGAATCATTTGCATATGATAATAACTTGTTTTTTTTCACCACAGCTGACATGTCATTTACATATGTTAAAAACAGAAGATGACCAACGATTGACCCTTGTGGAACCCCACAAGAAATACCAGCAGTTGATGAATAGGTGCCTGAGATATCAACAAGCTGCTGTCTATCAGAGAAATATGACCTAAAATATCTCAAGATATCATCACCAAGGCCAGCTGCACTAAGTTTCATACGAAGAGTTGGGTGATCCACTGTATCCAATGCCTTTTGAAGGTCAAAAAAGTACCATACCAATAAGGTGATCTTTATCAATTTGCAACCTTATGTAGTCCGTCAGACGGATAAGACATGTATCAGTTGAAAAGCCATGTCGAAAACCAGACTGAAATTCATAAAACAACTTATTGACTTTGAAATAGGACTCTACCTGGTCATAAACAACCCTCTCAAAGACCGTGGAAACAATGCTTGAAATAGAAACTGAGCGATAATTGCCAACTGATGTTTTATCATTTTTCTTAAAAATAGGAATGACCATAGCAGACTTTAACTCATCTGGAACCACAACCTGTATAAGAGACAAAGTGATAACATGTGTAAGAGGATGAGAAATAACTGGAGCCCCATCTCTAATGAATCGAGAGGGAATACCATCTAGACCAGTAGCTTTATTTGCACATAGCTGAGATAAGTATTTAAGTACCTGACTTTCAGTAACAAGTGAAAATGAATAACTATTTAAAGTAACACTTAATCTTGCAAAAAAAAGCAGTAACAAAAGATTTACCAAATTTATTAATCCTTGCTGGTAGATTCTCAACACGCACTTAGGCAACAGTTGTGTAAATGTGTTAAAAGATTGAGCTTTAGATTCTTTGTTAAAACAAATGTTCCCATCAATATTAAGACAAATATTTGCACTAGAGGAAGACAAAGCTCTCTTTGATGGTAGGCCAAGTTTTTTTTAGAATTCTCCTAAGTGGCTTGGAATCATTTTTATTTTCTTCAAGAGCCTCTGCACAGAAATATGTCCTGGCTGTACTAATAAGGTCATGAGTCTGATTACGTAAAATTTAAAATAGAATAAAGAATCAAACTATAAAAAAAAAAAAAGTGATACAAAATTAAATTATTTTAAAATTTTACGTTATCAGACTCAAGACCAAATTAGTACATAATTAATATAATTACTTACAGTTACAACAACTAGAGCTTATGTGAAATCATTCGCTGGGTACACAGTTCGATAGTGGACAATTGCGCGCCGAATTAAATTTGTGCAATGCCAATTTGGAAACAAATTTAACTGCACACGCGTCAATTTATCGATGTATCGCCGATCTGGATAAAGAACAGATGACATTCCAATTTATGGCAGATTGTTTTTGTTTTAAATAAACAGGTGCCCTTGTGGATATTGGATAATGCTCTTATCGACAGGGACCACGCCTAATAGGGGTCGCATAATAAGTTGCAGACAAACAATTGTTTAATAAGTGAACTTTCATGTTAATCACTCGGACAATGGTGTATAACCGAAGTCCCGATTGTCGTAAGTAATTGTTTACCACATCATGTCAAACTGACGCCTTTTTGTTTATTTGATACCGATCGTTGTAATTCTCCACGTCCTGCGCGCTATACTAAAAAATTTATCTTTTGAAAACAAACTGTCAACACTCCTAACTGTTCTTCGAATTGAAATGCGTTCATATTTAATGAAACAGACCCATGCTTTCCATGTTGAAAAGGTGACGTTTTAAATGCCAGCATTTCTGAGCGTTTTCGAGTAGAACAAAGGTTTACCATAACCAAAATGTGTCAAACAGTTTCAAAACGATTTTTTGGTGTATAATACATTTGATTTGATAATATGCATTCATATCCTCATTTCCTATTTTGAATTGTTTATTTGTATATTGACGCAATTTTATCTAAACTGCAAATAATGCTATTATGTGTTTTAAAAATTGAATGGAATATTAAAAAAACCCGAAGATGTCACACGTTTTATGTGAACACAATAAAAAAGACGACCATTTAAGGAATTATATACTCTGTTGATCGATGTTTATGTATCATACGGAGAACCTTACGCATTTTAAAATCGGTAAATATTCTCAATAATAATTAATTCGCGAAATGACAAGAGCGCGGAAAGCGCGATGATTAGATATGTACAAAAACACGTGATCACTATGTATTTGAAAACATTTTAGTGCATGGCGAAGTTACAGTCTGGTCAAGACCTATTCTGAAAATAGTGCACTGTATTTTGACCTCATCGTTTAAATTTGACTTTGACGCTGCATGGCTGTTGCGCGCAACAAACCGTCTAAACTGGTAAAGCGTTTCCAACATCCTCCTATGCATTAAGGTTCCTAAATTTCTATTTTGAAAATCAAACCACGTTTTTTTTAATTTGACTTCAAAAGTTTGATGTTGACTCTAATGGCATCAACATGGTTGTTGCGAGTGACACACAGTTTCATATAGGTTTACATTTGTTTGGAATTACTTGGAAATCATTCAATGTACGGGGAAATTACAATCCGCGCAGTCCGTAAAAGCCAGAATTTAACAATTAATAGCTTTTTTAGTATTGCCGCAAAGCCTGACCTTCGCTCTGACAGTAACAAAATAGTTGTTGTTTACGAAATACTGTTATATGTCGAGGAGCATTGGTTCCAAGCGATTTCGAAATGTGTCAATGCATGGGGAAGTTACAGTCCGCAAAAGATTTCGACACACTGATAAACCGAAAAAACATTCAGACACTGCACAGATCGACTACAATATTGCCCCACACTACCTGAGGGTATTATAATAAAAAACCCATTACCTGTGAACGCTCGTCCTGTATAATCGCTATATGCTTCCACAAAAAGGTTTCTAAAATTTCACAAGAGCGGTACCTACATTTTTCGGAGCACTTTATCGGTATAACGCGGGGAACCGACCTCTATCAGCTAAGTCTTCAGATGCAGCATGACATGCAATCTGATTAAACAGATGATAGTGTATATATAGTGAAACAATCAACATCAGGTCCGTAAACAAACGAAGAACATTATCACCTCAGTGACATTGTTTGTCGAGGGTCGTTACTAGTTTTGACCCCATGGTCACAATTTGAACACAATTAGATTAGGACTAATATACAACTATACAACTTCACATACCAACTATTACATTTCGTGGCTTTGTGGGTATTATGATACTAGGGTTTGAACCCGTGCTGCTATGTGTAACTGTTCACTAACTCGTGAATTCAAAGTTGTATATAGTATTCCCTTGCAATTACATGGTTATGTTTAATCAATTTTCTGTCTATTTATCGCATTTCAATAACCTGACATTGTGTTATATTTTGCCGCCTAAGGTAGTTGGCAAACAGGTTTACATGATTAAATATGTCAGTTTATTTGACTTGTCATATCTTTTATAATAAGGGTTTATTTTCAAGGGCGGTATTCATGTTTTTGTGAAAATATTTTTTAAATATATTATAGTATGTTTATTTCCTGTGTTGTGCAAGTACAATTTGAATTTATTTGTATTAATAATATTGGCATACGTTTGTGTAAAGTTGAAATAGCCTTAATAACGTGTCATTAGTGCCTTTATTTCAAATGATTATCATGAGCACATAATGTGCCGTACTTTCACAACAGTCAGGGTTTTTCAAAGATAAACAGAAAGAGGCATTTCATAAAAAAAAATGCATCAAATATTTGATAATCTGGCCTACCTGAGTGTTTGATGTTTTTTTATCATTAAGGCTTACTTAATTTTGTGTTAAGGCACCAAATGACTTAATAAACACAAGCATTTATTAATGTTTTGACTTTTTCATATGTTTATAAGTTTGTTTTAAAACGCATACTTTTTCTGTGTTTAATTTTGATTACTCTTAACATATGCCTGTATTGATATGTTGGAATAAGTATTGTATTGACTACCTTATAAGTTAGTATTCGTATTGGTTTTATTTAAACACAGGTATTCAATTTAAACTTCAACCTAATTTTCGAATTGAACTTTTACATAATCTTTGAACTTAGTCGCCCTTGTCATCTTTATCTATATGTGACTGTATGNCAAGTACAATTTGAATTTATTTGTATTATTAATATTGGCATACGGTTGTGTAAAGTTGAAATAGCCTAAATAACGTGTCATTAGTGCCTTTATTCCAAATGAATATCATGAGCACATAATGTGCCGTACTTTCACAACAGTCAGGGTTTTTTCAAAGATAAACAGAAAGAGCAATTTCATAAAACAAAAATGCACCAAATATTTGACAATCTGGCCTACCTGAGTGTTTGATTTTTTTTTATCATTAAGGCTTACTTAATTTTGTGTTAAGAAACCAAATGACTTAATAAATACAAGCATATATTACTGTTTTTACTTTTTCATATGTTTATAAGTTTGTTTTAAAACGCATACTTTTTCCGTGTTTAATTTTGATAACTCTTAACATATGCCTGTATTGATAAGTTGGAATAAGTATTGTATTGACTACCTTATAAGAACTTTTACATAATCTTTGAACTTAGTCGTCCTTGTCATATTTATCAATATGTGACTGTATGACGTAATAAACGTAGAATCGTGATAAAAATACCCAATCTGTTATTTTTAAGGACAACAATTTCCTACCTCTTACATGAATATTCTTATATGACGTGTTAGTTACATATATAGATTGATATAAAACATACCCAAGACATGGCCATCTTTGAATCCAGAGGAATATTTTCAGAAATGTGTAAAAAGACATGTATGCGATGTTACACACTAAATGGAGCACATCTGGAAGTTGGTGTTACAGCGAAGACAGCTATTTCCGAAATGCAGTTTATTTTACAAATTGTAACCTTGTTGCATGGCCATTGTTGCACATTAAGGCATGATTGAAACATACTTTAGTGTATAGACCCTTTTACATACATAAAATACGAAAAAAACATCCCCGGGTATATTGGTTTTTTGAAGAAGCTTTATAACGTTGTTTGATATAGTGGACTATAATATTGAATATTGATACATTGAAATTGTAGATATAACATCTATTTCAATATGTGTTTAGAGGGCGTCAATACGTTTATATAACTCAGCATATTACACTTCTGGACCTATAGGCTGCTTAGAAGAAAATATTAAAAACATTGTTTGCCTCACTTATCTATATAAAAAAAACGTTAACACCGTGTGTGGCAAATTTTGACCCAATTTGACTGATTCAAACAAAACCTTTAGAGGGCAACCATACGATATATTTCTCTAAGCCTTTAAGTTTAAAGAAACACTTTTAAATATTTTTCCAAATAAGTCTATAGAACAAATAAAGTCCTGGGTTGAGGCCAGTCTGGACCCATTGAATGACTTGAACAAACTTTGTAAATAACCACTAAATATTGTCACAAACTAAATAACAAATCAATGGATCTAGAATAGAGTTGATTTGTAAAAATATAATAATAATAATAACATTTCACCCCCAGTGTGGCCAATGTTTATATCATGGGGACGTTTTGAATACACACACTCGATGACCAATATATGGTTTGAGTATTCAATATTAAACATATAAACGTTTCGAGATTTTTAAAATATGTATTACTTAAAGTTGTTCCTTTAGCTCAGGTGATATACATTTGCATCGGACCGAACTGAACACAAATGAGGGAGTTTCACGCCTCATGATGGAAACAATGCGATTAAACGACGTAAGGCTGATAACTTGCTGTTCGAGCAGATCGGCCCCTACGACACAATGAAAGTTACTACAAACACAATAAAGGCGCTCCATTGTTAAGTAGATCTACAGATATCCGCTCACTTGTTTCTTCTAGGTGGCAGCGTTTGACACCTAGGTGAGGTTATTCAAGATTTTAAATATTCTGAATTGTTATAAATACATATCGATATAACTGTATGAATTATAACTCTAATTATGTCAATTATTTCCAAAAACATGAAGAATGACTACACGTTTATGAACCGTGATCGTTTATCTTCCTCTCTGATTTATAATTCCCCTTTTTAGAACAAAATATTTTATCATTAAATACTTTGTTAAATTGACACACGAACGCTGTCATTCTGAAGAAATATGTATTGCAGGAATGTATCATATTTATATAAACATATGTAAGTGAGTGTATATGTTTTCCAATGAACTCTGTTTTATGTAGATTTGACTCACTATTTTTTTTAAGTAATCAATAATTCGTATTATTTAATAATATTCCTTCTGTGTTTCACATGTTCGCAATCAAAGTCAAGTATAAATTCAAAATATATAAATCATTCAATAATATAGTTATGTGCGAAAGTATTTTTGGATGTATTCCAACTATATTTAATTATATATTATATTGTTCACGAATAAAAAAAAACTGTATTCGTTATTGGCCACTTGCCTAACTACGAGACTTAAGGATGTTAACAGGAATTTCACTATATTGAAAATACATATGTTTTTAATTAGATGCCTTATTGTCATAGTTTGTATACGCATATTAAAATACCGATAGCTACATCAGTTGTTTCTGTTTTGACAAGTTATGAACTGTGTTTACTGTAAAAAAGTAATTAACCACTGAGTAGAAGAGTAAAGTTCACAAGATAAGTAGCTCCTGTTTCTCATTTGCTTACATCTGAATCATGTTGAAAAAAGGTACTTCATACACATCATAACATGAAAATTTTCAAAACCATTTAGATAAAACAAATTTAAAAAAGACGCGATTAATTGTCTGCTAATAGTGCTAATATTGTTGCTTCATCTAGTATTATATTATTTAGGAAATAAGTCCAGCAGTTCAATAATAGTCTTAACTTAAGCGAAGACTTTAATGCCCGAACAGCTAGTCTCACTGATTATACAACTTGTTCTGATAATATTCCTGAGCTAAACGAATATAATTATATTTTTGATAATGATATAGGAGTTGATAGGATTTCTCAGGATACAAAAACAAATAAATTTGGACATGAACTGCTAGATTTTTGTAAAGTGTTTTCATGCTATATTGTAAATGGGCGTCTTGGTGTTGGAAGTGAAGGGTTTACATTTATAAATCAAAATGGCTGTAGCATTATAGATTATTTTATTGTGTCGAGAAATATTTATGACCTTGTTACAATGTTTGAAATGCAACCTAATACAGAAAGTAGCCATTTGCCTATATCTATTGGGATAAAAACAAAACAGTGTAGTAGTAAGATAAATAACTTGAGAAATGAAGTCCTTTTTTGCGATTTGAAAAATGATAACTGGGAGATTACTTAAATTGTTTGTCAGAAAATATTCTTAAAGGTAGTTTTAGCACCTTAGATACAATGTTATCAGATCAGAACACTGATATAAATACAGTTTTATACGAGTTTGAAGCNATGTATATATTGTGTTTGGGCCGGAGGCCTTATATGCAAATAAACTATTGAATTGAATTGAATTTAACTATGTTATAAACCCATAAAGACAAAAGTATAGGGTGCAACACATTCTTGACGTCTGGGCTTAATGCTGATATAAGTAAAATGTATACTATTAAACTATTAACAAGAACACTAAGAGCAACTTGCACTAGTCCATAAGAAAATGCGTTGAATGTTATTCATAAAATTGTAAACACAAAGATAAAACAGAGTCCAGTGATAGTATGCACGATATGTCTATATAATTAACTATTCTACCACTAAGTATTATAACAATTCCATTTACTTCGCTAATAGAACATACATTTGCTGAAGTGAAAAATGCATATAGTGCTGAAATACTAAACAGCTTTTGCGACAAATCACATTTTGGGTTAATATGTTATTTGGGAATGTTTACATTTGCGTTAGTCCGCTATCATAGTTATTAATATGTCACGTACTATTGTGCGTATTGAAGTTTATATTTTCCTTATGTTTTGCTTTGTTAAAGTCCTTATTTTCCTCATAAGTCTAATCTTTTAAAACCTCTGGCTCATATCATGTTTTGTTACTTGTTTAAGACATTTTTACAAAAAAGGTTCCTAGTTGGCGAGACTTTAGATTATACAAATTGCAGAGTAGCATGACAACCACACCCATGGGCAGTGTTACAATTGCATTATCAGACGGTTACTTAAAATAACAAAATATGGGCGGATACTGCCTTTTATCACACAAATCAAACGGGTGTTGATATAATAAAATGAAAATATTTCTATATTACAAAAGTGGTTAATATAGAGGATATGTATTGGTTTCGTTAGATGTTCGATGTTATATCACGAGTCATCAGCTAAATTAATATTTTAAGAGTTTTTCACTGACGGTTTACGCCAACAAATGATGCATTTAATACTAAGCAAATACAGCCCGATAATCTACCTACAATTAACCAATTTTCTTTTCTATTCCTAACCGTTTAAATAAATTCTAAAATAGTTTAACTGGAGAATTGCGCCGGAACAATGACGCCATAACCTAACACAATCGAGGTTATTTCACAATAAAACAGTGAAAAAAAATAATATATGTTGCTTCTTTTTGAAACTGGGAATTATCGTGTGTTCTCGTGAATAAATTAATAATATAAACTTTATACTACCGTAACACTTATTTGCAATTATTTAAGTGATTTGTCCATATATTGACACACGACAACTTAACAACTTTTTGTCAAAAACTTTTAAAACAATTAAACAAAAACACGTGTTCGCCTGGGAGAAAACAATAAGAAATACCACTTTGTTAGTTGAAACATATTAAACATAAACCTTTTGATTATGCCTTAACATTAATTGAAATGGATACAGGCGTAAAACTTGTTATACACGCAAACGAATCAATTTTAGTGTGTCTGTTTTATTAGTAATTTATCGTCACAAGACGATGGATCGCTTGTATCACACTTCTTGCTGTTAAACAAACACTGAAAGGCCGAGAGTTTAAAATCGACACATTGAATCCCGATAAGGGCTTACTTTTGTCTTCATTGTTTGCGTTTTTCATTTGTTTTATTGTGTATGTGCATGAACTATTTTGTTCCAGTTTAAAGTACTTTGTATATCAATTGAACGTACAACTTTTTTAAATTCCAAATATGTGAACAAGAGTCTTAAACGCAGTGCTTTTTATGTTCAACGTTACAATTGTTTAACTTCTTACAATATATTATTGATGCTCCCAAATAAAAGCTTTTTGCATACATTGTTTAATAATTAAATTTCCAAGTATTATTTAACACGGATGGTCTAACATGCGATCGTAAAAGCACTTATATAAGACGGAAAACTAACAGTTATTTCGGAATTATTTTTCTTGGGAATAGTTTAAAATCTGCTTTTCATAAACAAATATTTATTTGGGTTTTGATGCTTATGTGTTTGACAATGATTGTATTAAGTATTGCGAACAGGTAGCTTTTAACTTCAACTAGTTTTATAACATGACTTTTTTTTGCACAAAAAGCGGGACTGTATTGTTTAACCAAATTAAACTCGCGAGGAAACTAGATCGCGAATATTTGCGAAAATAAAATAGACGCAGAAAAAATAAGTCAAACATTATTCAATAAAAGAATCAACCAGTTACATTCTTGCACACTAGTGTATAACAATCTGCCGCAGTCAAGAGGTTGGCAGTATTACAAATATAGGTTTCCTTTAAATGATCTTCTTGATGACTATTAACTAAGCATGTTCCTTGCAAACGTTTAACCACTGTTCAACATATGTTAAGTTTAAATTTAGTACAGTTTAACAGTTGTAAATGTATACACTCGCACATAGAAACCACGCTATAGTAATATATCACTTAAACATTTACATTGATATATGTATGGGACAATCGTTATCCCTGCTCTTATTCAATTTTCTTGAAAATAACAAATACCTTATGTTTAGTACAATTTTATTCACAATTACGAATACCTTCTGTTTTTGAAATACACTTTGCAAATACGTATTTATATTACCCCCAGTAATTAACAAAATAAGCATTCAACAAAATGAAGCGTTCAATAAACGTTGATATAACCCTTTTCAGTTAAGATTCATCGGCCCTTTTGAATACGTCTTAGTGCAAAATTAGTTCACGGTCAAAGTCTCAAAAAGGTCAGGTGATATGAGTGTTCCGAGTGTTGAAAGAATGTATAAATGCTTTGAAGAGAGTAGAACTAATATAATACTTATCAAAATTGGCATCGCAGCTTAAATTCAACTCGTAACGATTCATACAAAAATAATTTAAGTAAAGGTTTTGTTTTTATATTTGCACTTAAACAAGAATTGTGTACAGTGTTTTATCCCGACTGTCTCATTAAGATGAGCAGACGCTCAGCTGATTTGCGTGATAAGGCTAGAAACGATATGGTGCCTACTGTTGGATATAAAAATGACAGCTAGGCGGATTTTTGAGAAACCTGATGTGATCATTGAATACATGTTTATGTGAATTTGAAATAAGAAAGGACATTGGAATTAACAGTATTGCTCACACAAAAAGGCATTTCATGTTATGTATGTTTGTAATATTCAGTCTTTGCTTAGTATAACAAGCACCGGTCCATGCCTGTTTCATTAAAAGTTTGTATAATTGACACTGTATTTATCTGATGTATTCGTGCACACATGGACTCAGTTTCATTTATGGCTTAACAGTTAAGCAGTAAAAAAACAATTTAAATGATGCAATCATATAAGTAGGCTAACAGGTAATGTATTTATAGTTAGAAAACAAATATGCAAATAACATGTTAACTGCAAATACAAAATTGATGGAAAAACACACCTTTTATTATAAGGTTGAGGTCTTATTCCACCTTCACATAATACCGTGTTATTTTGTAACCTTTAAAAGTTGCTTAAATCGTGCTATTTAACAGAGCTTTAATAATAATTTATTAAAATTGGAAACTTTAAATATCTTCGTTGAAACCGCAAGGCTGAGCGATTTTATATTTGGTGTGTAATTGTCTAGTGGTCCTCTATAAAGATTGCTCAATTATACCACTGTATTCCAAACTGGCCATGCCCTAGAGGTCACATGATTTTTTTTTCAACTATTTATTTGAGATCAATAACCTGACCCTCATTGAAACACTCTCGAGTCTGTTTCCTGGCCAGAACCAGTACTACGTATCTTTTGAGGACATCTAAAGAATGCTCCACAATAGGGATCGAACCCATTACCTCCCCCCGGTCACTAGGCCGTCACGATATCCACTACACCACGGCGACATATAAATGGCTCACATGATATATATAGACTTTTATAGTAGATAACTGTTAAAGCTTTCTTCTTTAAACCAATTGTTGTGAAACATCAGATTAAAACCCTTTGTTTGGTGAAATCTTTGAAAACCTTGTGACCACTGTAGAAGCCATTGTATAACTCGTCTTTATGAAACTTGTTCAGAATGTATATCTTGACAATGATAAGGGAAGTTTTGAATGTGGGTCGGATGCGTCTGAAACTCGGTCACCAGGTCAAATATTTTGATGTTACCATTCAAGGGCCTAATATATTACTCAGTCTGGATGAAACTTGGTCAGAATGTTTATCTTGACAATATGCAACTTAATATTGAGTCAGGGTCAAATGTGGTCAAAACTAGATCACCTGGTCAAGTCTTCAACAAGTGGTGTCCGTGAACTCATGTAAGCGCTTAAGAGCCATCATGGCTCTTTTGTCTTATTTTACCAGGTTATTATACAATTTGGAAAAAAACTAACACAGCACAATTAGATTCTTGACGCAATAGTTCATGATGTTTAAGTAGTTTTGGGTTATTAATAAGACATTAAAATAGACATGTCTGAACTTCTTACCAACACCTTCTGTGTCTTATAGGAGAACACCGTTTGCCCATACAGATGGTATACTAAAACCTCCTAAAACAAATATGATTTCTTGAACAATTATTATACTTACAAAACAACTATTTAAATAGCTCAGTAAATTTTGTTTTCCTGTGTATGTTCACAATTGATGTACAGGAGACAGATTGATCAGCAAGGGAAACCTTCTGTGAGTAGCTCTCTGAGTAAGGAGACTTCAGCGAGATACTGAAACTGTACTGACTTCACTCCTGTTTGAGTGGAAGCGACTGTGGTTGGGATTGTTGTCTAGTGGGCATCGGTAATATAACTCAAGCCAGCCACTCCACACGTACTGACCTCCATACTGCCTAGGTGGAAGTTACTGTGGTTGGGAATGTTGTGAAGTGAGCATCAGGAATGGAACTCAAGCCAGACACGTGACCTATATGACCTTCAACCCGGTGAAGTGGAAGTGACTGTTGTTGGGATTGTTGTCTAGTGATCATCAGTACACGTACTGACACCCTTACTGCCTAGGTGGAAATAACTGTGGTTGGGAGAAACGGAATTCAAGCCGGACATTGGAAATGTACTGGCCTCCCACCTGTCTAGCTGAGATTGACTGTGATTGAAATTGAGGATTTCTACCTCAAATATTGCAAAGGTAAGCTCAAATTGATATCAACATCAGTTACTCCCACTGCCACAGTGTGACTCGGAGAAAATAGAGATGTTGTGGTCAATAGTTCTACCCATGATTTATATTTTGTAATGGGTCATCGTCCGTTGTGAAGCGGTTGTTTTCTGTCAATAAATGCTATTAGTTTTGGTTTTTCAACCAAAACATACGAGTTGAAAACCAAACAAGGCATTTATTCCAAACAGTATATTTAATAATCAGTTGCTGTTCAGTTGCAGTTTAGTATGCATTGTGCATTTAAGACATGTTTTCATTGTATTAAATAGTAACTTTATTGAATAGAGACCATAATCACACCAAGTGAACTCACTCAATCCGTAAAATTTTCTTGACTGATATTTAATAGTGTTGAAGACATATGTAGCCAGAGTTTAGCACCAACGGCGAGCTAAATATTGATACATAAATATATGAAGATATGCACCGCATAAAGTTATTATATTAGATGAAAAGCTTTGCCTCAAAATATGTTATAACATGCAATTGAAACTGGTAAACTTAGATATGTTGAGTTGTTTCCCTTTGACTTATTTAGTATGTACATTTAATATTCATGGCATAATCAAAACTGTTAAACTTAAAGCTAATTATCATTTGTTCTAGGAATAGCAATTCACCAGCGCACTACAGAGCATAGCAAACAATTACAGTTTGTGTAAAGGAAGCAAGTTACATATAAACATACTAATGTGAAATACCAAATCCTGAAGTGTACAGCAAAACCTCTTTACTTTAGACATACATTAAGATTTTGACATTTTGAAAGACATCTGTGCAACATGTTCACTCACATTAAATCTGCATACTGAGTCAGAGCATATCATGTTCACAGCGAAATACTTAAAAAAACACACATTTATTGTCGCCCCATAGCCCAAGCAATTAATTGCAAGACTGCAACATTTAACAGGTCATGTTTAAATGCAATCTGGGTACAAACATGTATTGTGAAACAAATGATTGTGCCTTGGAAAAAATGTATCAAGTAAGTTTAAAGGACCTCAATCAAACAGCTGTAGTTTTTTTTCTTTAAAATGTGTTCAGGGTACAAAAGTTGATGCCACGTGGGCAGATGTTGTTTAAGATAAGTATTGCAGAAAGTGATACACTATGTCTGGGACGAATTTGCCCTGACCTAAGATTAGTCATAATAGACAGAAAGATGAATTATCTGGTTTGTAAAGGGTTACCTCCCTGTAATTGATACTGATTAAAATATAATTTCCTTATATGTGAAGGGTAATTTAGCATACTTATAATATAATTAATATTCATGTTTCATGATGTTTATAAACAGAAATATAGACACAGGTATTTGCTAAAATAAGTTGGTTTTAATTGTGAACACTATTATAAATAACAGAACATGCTCAGCTTAAATCTCCGTAAATTACATGTTAAGTAGCAGTGGGCAATATTACACCTACACTTGCTTTAACTGTAAAGGGACGTTTATATTTTAAATGTCACTAAGTTGTGATACTGTTAAACCCATAGTACTGACATTTGAATACTGTGGAATCACGTATTTTGTTTTTACGATTACACATATGTGAGGCATATTACTATTTGGACAATAATGTGCGAGTGCCAAACTGAAAGTGTGAGTCTCAAGTATTGGACACTTTCTATCAATGAATTTAGCAAAAAAACAAACACAAAAAACAACAACAAATGACTATCAGTAACCAGGTATTTATTTTGTTGAAACAATAAGAAATACCAGAAAATATTATAATTGATTGGGAGGTAATGATACTTCCTATACAAGTGTGACAATTTCCTTCATAAAACTGGTCATTTCTTCCAACGTTAACTAAATGTACATTTATTTAACGCCCAGACAATTCACTTTCAAATGCACAAACAAATCGTCGAGTTTGTCTTGGTTTAAACCGGTTAGTTTTCATTCACAACTACAATCTAAACCTGTACTACGCTCCTCTCACTGACAGTAGCATGCGTATTCGGCCCCGGTCAACGGGGCTTATTCGGCCTCGGCCTAAAATCTGGGTTGATTCGGCCCAAGGCTTATTCTAACCTAAATCAACGGGGCTTATTTTTGGCTTCTGTAATTATACACATTCTTTAAACTTTATACACCCTCATTATTAAGTACTAAGTCCACAGAAGTCCGTAGAAGTCGTAAAATAAAACAACATTATGTGTATGCCCCCAGAAGGGTGGCATAAAGCAGTCGGACTCTCCGTCCGTCCGTCTGTACGTCCGGCATTTTATTTTCCAGACTTTTTTCTTAAACGCTTTGTGAGTCTCGTTCCGGTCCATTTATTTTTTTTGCGAAGTTAAAGGCTTTGAACTTAGACATTTTCTCTATAATAACCGTTTTCCGAGAGGTTTTATATTCAGCTGGTTTTTGATATGTGAGTCTACCTACATTACTTACAGAAGAAGTGTGAGTTACGTTTCGGTCCATTGATTTTTGGTAAAGGTATGGCCCTTGGGTGAAAATTGTTCTATTTGATAACCGTTTTTCGGAATTGATTATTAAATGGTTTTATTTTTTTAGCTGATTGTTTTGGTATTTGAGTCCACATTCATGACTTTCCGATGTAGTGTGAGTTTCGTTCCGGTTCATTGATGTTTGGCGAAGTTATGGATCTTGGACTTACAATTGTTATCTTAAATTACCGTTTTCCGAATTTGTTTACGAAACGCTTGCAGATATTGACCTGATATTTAGTGTGTGAGTCTTCCAACATGACTTACAGACGAAGTGTGAGTTTCGTTCCGGTCCATTGATTTTTGGCGAAGAATTGGACCTTGGAATTGGAAATGTTCTCTATAACAATCCGTTTTCCAGAGGTTTCACGAATCGTTTTCAGATATTAAGCTGATTTGTGGTATTTAAGTCTAACTACATGACTTACAGATGAAGTATGAGTTTCGTTCCGGAAGATTTTGTTTGCCGAAGTTATGGGGCTTGGACTGAGATATTGTATTTATAACAACCGTTTTTCGAAGGTTTTTTTACGAAACGCTTTCAGATATTCAGCTGATTTTTGGTGTGTTAGTCTACCTACATAAATAACAGATGAAGTGTGAGTTTCGTTCAGGTCCATTGATTGTTGGCGTAGTTTAAATCCTTGGACTTAAAATTGTTCTCTATAGTAACCGTTTTCCGGAGTTGTTTTACGAAATGCTTTCAGATACTGCCCAAGGCCCGTAACATTGTCAAATATCAATGAACCTTTACTTCGTCATGATGTTTTCAATTGGGATATAGCTTTGGTGTGGCTTAAAATTGCAGGAGAGAGCATTGTGTTAACAAATGCAGCTCTTGTTATTATTGCGCCACAGTGTTCATTATTGCTTGTATCCGATTTTCGGGCTCTGAAATGTCGCCCTAATGATTTCGAATAAGAACAAATAACAAAGTTTTGTGTAAAATAGAGCAAATAAAAATATGAAGCGAACACACACGACAAACTCAAAACGTTTCGGATCATTACAATCGGTTTTACGTTTATAAAAATGGGCTAAAGATAATAGACTGGCTGTGGTTGGTCGGCTAAGATTGTTGCCTCAGATTGTTACCTAAGATTGTTGAGGAGTAAAACGGCTACTAGAATGGTCGATTTCAAACTATATGAGCCTCGTTCTAGTAAAAGTGTAAGTGTAATGCAGTCTGCACAGGCTTATCAGGGGCAACATTGTCCGCCTGCATTGCATTTTTGTTTAGAAAATACCTTGACACGAAAACACCATAAAGCGGAAATTTTCGTCCTGATTAGACTGTGCGGACTGCGCAAGATAATTTGGGAAGGCAATTTACGCACACGCATTGTTTGTCATCCACGAGTTATGCTCTTACCGCTTCTATGTGGCTATATAGAAATATTAATCAAAACGGAATAATCTGTTGTGGCATTATCGGTGTTCAGAGAATATTCATATGTCAATAATCAAAGGAATAACTGATTATGTTTGGGTTGAATAAGGACTAGATATCTGATCAGGGGAGTACTTGATAAGTGTTATGTTTGATAGTTTTAAAACAGCATGCGCAAATGGCGGTGAGCGTATTTATAATGTAAAGAATCAGTTCAACAGACTGCGAGTATGGCATTAATATTAACTGCGTATTTTATGATTTTTGCCGTTAAACGCACCATTTTACATTTGAGTTAATTCTTTCGCAACCCGTGGGATTTGGTGTAATGTGAAAAATAAATAAATCGTTAAACAATTATTAATTCATGTTACATAACACTTTCAAATTCATTCGCGTATTGGAATCGCCTGATTTGTTTCAACCCAACTTGTGTATTGCTAATATTACCGATGGTGTAGATGTTGAACTCCGCTTCATAGCAATTAGAAATTTAATTTATCTTGAGAGAAGATCTCTCAGAATGCAGCTTTTATACAAATATAATCTCAATAAAGTATTTCTATAGTTCCCTTATGTATCGTTTAAAACACATGAGCGTGCAAGTAATGATCCAAGCCCTTCTCCAGAATTATTCTTTTACACAGGGGAATATAAATGAGGAGATATCTTAAAAGGTAGCGTAATGCAATATGCGATCGCAATCGCGAAAATTTGCGCGACGATTAATCGACTCCAGTCGATTATCGGCCCATCACTAAATGCAAATGTATTATCTAGTATGTTTTTTTTCTATATTTCGCTTATGTATGGTTCAAAACTCATTCCTTTCAACGTAACGATCAAAGCCTTTCCACATAATTGTACATAATTGTATTAATTATCGATGCAGGATATCCCCAGACCATGCCATTACTCAAGTGATATTGTTTAGCATTTACGAAAAGCAACAGTGCAACATACCGTAGGCGTGTTTTGATTTTTTTTTTAAGTGGTTAACGGCAATAATCAAACCTAACATAGCGACCATTAAGTGTATTTATCGTCATTGTGTTGAACGGTTTTGATCAAACTCGTATGTCGTCTATACAATTAGAAATATTAAATGAAATCAACGTTTCATAAGTGAAATGTGTTAATGTGTTGAAAGCGGAAAAAATGCAAGCACTTTTTTGTCAATTTGTATCACTTAACACCCATCATGCAGCATTTAACGCGAGTAATGGATTTCGTGTGCTTTTCATCTAGTTTTGCATCCTCGACGTTTAAATTACTAATGATTTGTGATCGTTTTGGTAGTTGAAAATGAAAAAAATGCGTACGTTTACATAAAGAGATGCTTTAAATAAAGGCCGACCTTAAATCAAATGCTACCGCAAAGTTAGCTGATGTATAAACAATCAACTAAAACACTGGGTTCATATTCAGAAAGTAACTCAGGGAATTGTTTAAGTTTACTTAAGGGAACATTAAAGTCGAGGCGCAGCCGAAGTCAATATGTTTGTGCCTGTGGTGAATTTCATATAATATTGTATTGTCCCCTACGGCTCTAGTCAATCATTGAGAGGTTCAATCAACATTCGAGGAGAGGCAAAGCATCGACATCGTCTCTTCCACTTCACAATCATATATGAGCCGCTCTCTGTGAAAATGGGGTTTAATGCATGCGCGTAAAGTGATGTTCCAGATCAGCCTGTGCAGTCCACACAAGCTTTTCAAGGAAAACACTTTCCGCTGTTATGATATTTTTCGTTAAAAGAAAATCTCTTCAAAGCAAAAATCCAGTTTAGGCGAAAAGTGTCGTCCCTGATCAATCTGTGCGGATCAAACAGTCTAATCCGGGACGACACTTTACGCACATGCATTAAACCCCATGTTCTCAGAACGCGATTCATACCTATGTGTAGGACGATGAATTTTTGTCTGTCGATCCTTTTCAGGTTTTTGTTGTTCTAACCAGTACATTCATATATATATAAATGTAGTTAAGTATTTTATAAATGAAAACACACGCAAATGACTGGCCAATTAGCCTGCTCTAAAATGTATTCGATATGTTCAACACCAACGAAACGATGCAACGATGCATTCATTAAAATTGGATATTAAATAATTAACTATGTGTTTAACGTAACCCGGTCTGCAACCCTTTCACTCGCAATTGTTTTATTTCTTGTCTGATCGAATACTTCCACACATGTTAAGTATACGCAATTGAGTCGAACAATTAAAACACGTCGATAAAAAAATAAAACTATGTAGCGCTGTTACAGCCCGTTTCGCAATAAACCCGTTTTGCAATAATTTTGTGAAATGGGTTATAACATAGCGCATTAGGCATTATCATGTTCTTATCAAGTCAGCGATTTATTATTGAAGTACAATTTAATTAGATGTGCTTTGGGGATGTTTTAGGATAATAAATGCCATGAAACACGTTCGAATTGAAATTTTCATACACGTAGTGATTCTTTCACATAGCAGTAATATTATTTGATTAATTAGATGTGCTTAAGGGAAGTTTTAGGATATGCGTACTCAGGCATTTTCACTAGATTGAGTTTTTGTCAGTGTGTATGTGTGTGTCTACCAAACAGGTGACGTAATCTGGTGATTATTACTTTTGTAAACGTTCACTCCGATCATGTTTTGGTTTTGATTTTGTAAAACAATAACGCAATTACATTACAGCGATTTAGCTGTTCTTTGTGCCTCATGTTTTTTACTCATTCGTCGACCTTGGGGATATTGTCAACATAGCGCTCTGGTTACGATTGTCGTGCATTATGACGCCGGATAGATAGCCGTTACGAGTTTCGTCTATGAGACGATTTTCATCGCAGAGACAGGACGTTTTTGCCTGCGTGGCGTCATCTTCTTCACCATCATGGGAAAACCACTAGTTAAATAGATACAAATATTTAGATGAATAATCAAACCTTGACATGCATCTTTGGCATCATTATTGTTTGTCAGTAACTAATAATCTAAAACCTGAAAATTATCGCTTTGAAATCAGTTTGCAATACCATGCTGCACTTTTTAATCACCGTCGCCAGAACCCAAATAAGCTATGCCTATTGATTGGCCTTGGGAGATTATAGTATTATTATTTTGTATTCTGAAATGAATACTAGATGGGACATCCTCTTGGTTTTCGTGTCCAATTCTGCAAGAAAATTCAACGAATCGCTTTGACCTTCTTAATGTCATTCGATTGCTTTTGTCATATTAACTTTATCCGCTAAAATGATATTTCCCAGAGTATGGTCAAATATCATCTAACGTGGAGTATTCTGGAACCTGGTTTTTACCTAGACAATACGCCTGGCACAAACCACAAATATGTCGGTCGCGATGGTTCATTGGCAGTTGGGCATTTTGATAAAACAGGCATTTATCAACACAACAGACAGTCGTATAAAAGCAAATATACGTTAATGCTATAAAAATTAATCAAGCTTACGTGCAGCAGGCATCCGGTTAATCCTTAAATCGAAAAGCCGACAGTAAAGTGTTTTCGCGGCATTACAATCGAGTTCGAATTTCGTATGTATACTGATTTTGCGATTTTATTTAGATGTGCAGAAATATTTTTTGGCGAATTTATTAAGTTGTGCAGAACGGCAGTGGAAATGAAAAAATGATATGAATTAAAGTTTTAAACGTGCTCTGTAAACGGGGTTCGTTCTGACATGACAGGTAGCCTGTCAAATGGCAAATTAAATCGATGGTTTACTCTCCTGTTAATCGTATAACATTCACGATATAATTCGGAAAAATATGTTTATCAACAAAGATGTATCTAACGTCCAAATTGACTGGCGCTACATCGTGAAATGCGACGCTATACTAAATAAAACTTTACACAGCTTTACTGCTACACTCAAAAGCTTGTGTTCGATTGTTATA
The DNA here is from genome assembly GCA_007657795.1 of Dreissena rostriformis. Classification (NCBI taxonomy): domain Eukaryota; kingdom Metazoa; phylum Mollusca; class Bivalvia; order Myida; family Dreissenidae; genus Dreissena; species Dreissena rostriformis. Next base: position 23,301 of record VMBQ01008469.1, read on the forward strand.
TAGTTTGCACAAACAATGTTTTGGTCGCACAAATAACAAATATAGCTTTGAAAATGCAGTAGATACACAACGTTGAATTCGAAGCGCGATGTAATTATTAGTGAAATTACCTACATACATCGTATAAGTATCAGCCTACACAGCTTTGTTCGAAAATAGTGAATACTTAATTTTTACACAACAAGATTAGAAAAATGCTTTACACACAAATTAATTTATTCATATTAGAGATGGTTAAAGAACCTTGCATTTAACGATACATAGATCACAATGTGCATGCTTTTTATTCACTTTCTTGAAAAAAGTCTCTCCTTACTCTCAGTTATGATTGTTCGGATGGCAAAATGTCGGTTCTTGTCTTAATATCTTTTCTTAAACCCATGTTTTATATACCTTTCATTTTGTTATTAACATTAATATTATGATTGTTATCATTATGAGTATTATTATGAGCATTATTATGATTATTATTAGTAGTAGTATTTGTACTTTTATTATTATTTTTATAATTATTTTTATTATTATTTTTATAATAATAATAATAATAATAATAATAATAATAATAATAATAATAATAATAATAATAATAATAATAATAATAATAATAATAATAATAATAATAATAATAATAATAATAATAATAATAATAATAAT
>VMBQ01008469.1:24899-36550 GCA_007657795.1 Dreissena rostriformis
AGTAGTAGTAGTAGTAGTAGTAGTAGTAGTAGTAGTAGTAGTAGTAGTAGTAGTAGTAGTAGTAGTAGTAGTAGTATTAGAACTATTATTATGAGTATAAGTATTAGTATTAGTAGTAGTATTACTATTTTTATTGAATTGGTGAGGTTAGTACAATAATTGTGGCAAATTCTCAAAATAACGAAAGTCACAATCATTAATAATTAGTTGTTTCGTCCAGCGCAATATTAAAAGTGAAAAAAATAATATTTGCGTAAATTTGAAATCGATTATATTGAATAAACAGCAACAGCTGGTATCATACATTGTTCCAGCAACAAACTATTAATAAATCGTAATAATATCACTAGTATACTCTAAATGGAATATAATTTGCGCCAGAAAATATTAATTAAATTTCGTCAAACAATATTTTGTAGAGCCTGAAAGAGTAATTTATTAGTTAAGACATATACCAAAACACGGATAACCATATTATATGTGATTATGGAAAGGTTTTACAAGATTGCAATCGACTAAAAATATTCACGTTTTGGGAATGCACGATTATACAAATTTTCTTGAGCTTTTTTTATAATTTATATTGACAGAACGATACATATACCAAGAGTGATCTACTTGTACTATGAACATACTAGTTTTCGGTATGTTTTTGATTTTGATATCTCAACTTTAAAAACGGTTTATTTTATAACGCTACTTGTCATTTCAGGACAATTATTGAATCAAAACTCAGTTTTGAATTGTTAAAGTGTAAACCATTATACGGTACGTGCATACTATTGTTTCCATTTCATTCGCACTTGTCGTTATCCTTTTTGTCTAAACGGATAAAGCTATTTAAAAATGTGTGAAACGCACAATGCTATTGTTAATTGTTTTAATTTTAGCTCTTAGGTGCACAAACTGCAGTTTTATTAAAGCTGCCTGGAGCACAATAACAGTGAGATTAGATTTTAGCCTACTGGAGGGGCGTTCACAGTGACATTTAAGCTCCCTGAAGCACCACTAAAGTGATATTGTAGCTCACTTAAGACCAAATCACAGTGAAATTTAAGCTCACTTAAGCATCAACCACATTACCTTTAGTCACAACACGGCACTTAACACTGTGCCATTTAAGCTCACTTAAGCACAATCGCAGTGACACGAAAGTACGATGAAGAACCGCCACAATAGGGCTTCGACCGAAATGACTTTAAAGCTTACCAGGGCACCTATCCACAATGAAATTTAAACTTTCTAGAGTAACCGTCACATTAACTTGTTTTCCTCCTGAAGCACCAAACACAGTGACATTTAAGCTCACTAAAGCACCAACTACAGTGGCATTTAGGCTCACTTAAGCACCAACCACAGTGACATGTAAGTTTTCGGCATCACGACTCCAGTTACATCCAAAGTCGCACTTATGCTCAACGGTGACATGTGAGCTCACCTTAGCGCCTACCACAATGCCAATTAAGCTAATTAGAGCCACAACGATAGCAGTATGTAAGCTCACTTGATCACTGAAATCAGTAACATTCAAGATCAATGGAGAAGTAACTATAGTGACATTAACACTCACTGAAGCAACAACAGTGACATTAAACGTAACTGGAGCAAAACAACACAAACGGACATTTTAGCGCAATAGAGCAAAACATTAGTCCACTAGAGCACAAACTACAGGGGCATTAAGGATAAAGGAGGCAACAACTTCAGCAATATTAAAACTCACTGAAACAAAAACACGGTGACATTTAGGCACATGAGTAAATGTTGAACTCATTGAAGCACACAAACAGTGAAATTTACTTCAACTGGAAAAGGCAACACTCGGTGTCATTTTAAATCCCAAGATTGGGAGAACCAACCGCACTGCCATTTAAGCTTACATGAGTTGCAACCATAGTGACATGTCAGCTCACTAGACCACCAAACATAGTAGCATTTAAGCTAACTACAGTATCAATTAAAAGAAAGTACAACACACCAGGGCAACATTCAATTTTAAAAGTTAAGCCCACTGAAGCACAAAAAAGTGACAATATAGGTTCGCTGGCGATTCAGCAACCATGAAATCTAGCTTACTGAGGCTAAAACGGAGTGAACTGTAATGTTGCTTCAGCATAACCGCATATATATGTAAGCGAACGGGAGCACTGCCATGATGTGATTTAATCTCCATGGAGCAGAATCAGAGTGTTATTTGAGCTCACAGTAGCATAAATACGCAATATTCTAGGTATTTGAACCACTACAGCATTGACATTTAAGCTCACTTCAGCACACCAATGGCAACTTTTAAGCTTACTGGAGAACACTCAACAATACATTTAATATCACTGCTGTACAACCAGTCTTACCTTATAGCATATTGTTCCACAGCAATCTTTGACATTACATTAAACTAAAACACTATCACAACACTACTACAACTTACTTGCACACATCCAAATGTACGTTGTAATTCACAGCAGCACAGACACATTTACATTTAGCTAGAACATAACCGTAGTAACATTGTAGCTCACTTTAGTCACAATTGCTAGTGTATTCCACTTCGGAATATGTAAGCTCGAATCGATATTTAACAGAGTTATGTACAATACGGGAATGTATTTGAACATGCTCATGGCATATCATAGCGGCTCGTCCAACATGTCAACTGTGTGTACACGTCCAAATATACAGAGACTTATTGTAAATTTTAGCCCTTTACTAACAAGATATTTGTCGATATGTTCACTAGGGCAAAGAAATGTGCATTTTATTTAATTTAATTATTGATTTTTTTTTCCATTTTAATTATTTTTGAACACTCTGTTTATTTACTCTTTAATTATTTATTCGTCGTAGTTTGGTTAAAAAGTCAACAGTTCAGTGCCGTGTTGTACTAAAATTAAAATGAGACGTCGAATTGAAAAGTTGGGCCCTACCTAAAGGCATAACATCTACAGCCGTCATGTGTTTGATTGTCTTTACCAAGGCCGTAGAAATGTATAAATTAACCTAATTGTTGAAGGGATTTATAGCCTCCTATATTTTGCTCTTTGTAAGCATGCTCAACAACTACAACACACTGCCGACAAGAATTGTTGTTATTTTTCAGGACATAATTTACGCTTGTTTTCGTAATTAACGATAAAGATGCATTCTGGCTGCAAGCTTACCTTTCCGCGAGGGCTACAAAAAGCGGCCGGTTTCCCTTATAAACGATACTCAACCTATCATGTCCAGATTGTGAGGCTAAAAACGACGTCACTACGTCGCCTATCAAAACCTTAGTCTAATTCTTCTGCAAGAACTAGATCCATGACTTGATGACATCATTTCCCGTCAAATGTTGATCTGCTAATTTTAAGCGGCGACCACTCCCACTTAACTACATGTACTTTTATTTGTATTTCCAGTATTGGCGCCGCGTCTGTCTCCTACAAACTTACATGGTTGTAATTATAATGTTCGTCGTACTCAATAATGGTATGTTTTGTGTAGTGACCCAACTAAACGTTTATTGAAAATTGTCTTACGTATATACAATGATTATGTGTAGTACCATTAATTAATTAGTTTGTTATAGCATAGTATAATAGCACTAGTAAGACACTTATTTATTTAAATTTATTTAAAAAGCATGTGTGATTTGTCACTGTAAATACCTTAAAACTGTTTCACTAAATAGTTGTTTTGGGGCCACATTTACGTACACCATGAATGATTATATAAAAAATAATGCATTAATTTCTGTTCATATTTTGTAAACGTGATATATCTCAAAAGTTGAAATGTCATTGATGTAGAAAAAACCTGAGATCCGTCAAGCGACTACATCTTTTTTGTTTTAGTTTAAGACTTAACAACGTGGAGAAATTAAACAACACAATGAGATGCAACAAGCAGACATTGTTCTTATGCCATATGCATAAGCTTAGGTCCAGGACAACCTGCGCATTCGGACAGGATATTTAAGATTACCCCTTTCCGCTAAAAAGTGACGCTAAGTTTTGTGACCGATAAGCGGACAGGGTAGCTTCCGACAAGAGTGCACACATGTGTACGCTGATCTGGAGCTACACTCGCCGCATATAGCATTAGACCCATTTGCACATGACGAGTTTCATATAACCGAGAAAAATGTGTTAACAAAGTGAACTCATGCAAATGTGTCATCAACATAATGTTCATTTTAAAGGGACTGTAAACCACGAATGACGAAAAAAGAAATGTTCTAAAATACCGTATTTCTTTACAATTATTAGTTTATATTGATTAGAATATCACGACTGGTATATTACATTACTTGAAAAAAGTTCATATTTTCAGTATATTCGGAAATAAAATTTTGCGATGTGAAATCAAAAGTACCTCGCGAAAATAGGTAACATAACGATATACACACTATAAATAACGCAAGTAGATTGATCATTTCATATATAAAATATATACAATTCACTAAGCATGCACAATTTGCATTCCTGGGTTTACCACGTGACGATGAGGATCAATCTACTTGCGTTATTTATAGTTAACTGGTAGTTACCTGGTATGCATACCCAGTACAAATAAATAAATAAAAAAATAAAATAAAAATTAAAAAACTACTTTTTTTTCAAGTAATGTTATATACCAGTCGTGATATTTTAATCAATATAAACTAATAATTGTAAAAAAAAATACGGTATTTTAGAACTTTTCTTTTTTCGTCATTCATGGTTTACAGTCCCTTTAAGCAAATGATAATCATTTATTTACATCACACATGTCGTGTAGCTATTTGGAAAACTATATGATTAACTTTACATGTTTAATTAAGAGATCGGGCGTTTAGAACAATCTTTGTATTGGTTCAAACGCACATAACACTTGCCAAATAGAAAAGTAAATTTCATGGGCAAAATTATCGTTTAACGTACTGTATAATACTTGAGGGCAACGTGTTGTGCAACATAACATGTAACGTATACAGAAAATATAAACTACACATAAAGTGAAACTTCAGCGGAACCAGTGAACCAGAAAGAGAGAAACCTTATTATAAAATGCGGTACTGTACCTAACCTTGTTCCAAACTGTTAGACATAAACCAAATACACTAGACAAAACACACACGTACATACCAAACGCACACATTGAACAAACTACATATAAAGTGAAACCTCAGCGGAACCAGTGAACCAGAAAGAGATAAATCTTATTATAAAATGCGGTACTGTACTTTTCCTTGTTCCCAAAATAAACATTAACCAAATGCACTAGACAAGACAAACACGAACATACCAACCGCACAAAATGAACAAACAGTTTAAACTGGTTTTATGGAGGACCGAACCACATACTAAGCCCAAGGCTACTCATTTAAATGGTACATTTATACAATTAACAACACGGACAACAATATACGTCCAATTCAACGTAAATAAATCAATCTGTGATCACCTACTTGACACGGTAAATTCGAAAAAACAAACATGGTTTGAAGAGCTCCAAGTCTTACACTTTCTCCATAATTATTCATTAAGCATTTGAAAGTACGTAAAAAACGAACATATTTGCATATCGATTCAAATTTAATAACAATACAAGAAAATACTTTGCAATGTAATACCATCACGGTGATATACTGAACAGAGCTCCAGGACCGTAACTTTCTGAGGCACTATGAAAATGGAACCAAACAAGTATCAACTACATCTCGTATTTATTAAAAAGCTTTAAATATAAAGCTTCATATCGCTTTTACATTCAGATCAGTTACGTTGAATATAATGAAGCTAATGCATCCATACTTTGAACGCCGGAAATATGAGCCTTTATAAATGTCCATGCAGACAATTTCTGTATTCTATGCCCTTTAAGCGTTTTATTTTGATGTAATAAATACATTTATACCATAACACGGTTGGTATTTTTTACTATTTTACCTACAATTGCTGGATTCTCGAACTATATATTTGACAATTGTTATGCAATATTTGCATAATGTGTTCCATTTAATGAAAAGAAACTATTATGGCCGAAGGACCTATTGAACCGTTTTGTATGACGTCATTTGGAACGTAGTCATGTCACGCTACATGTGTTTTTTACACTGCTGAAATACAAGGAACATATCCGTAAGGGTTATTTCGCTAATGTGGTACTGTGGATAAGATACAAAAGTTTCGCCATCTTCTGCCATATGAAATTTTAACACAGTTTTTGTACCTTTTGAATTCCCAATTGCTTTATCGGAATAATTTAGACCTACTGCAAACCAACATAAAATTATTCACTTATCTTCAGTATTCAGTATTTGTCTGGTAACATAAACCCAAAATTTGTTAAAGTAAATACAAAAAATACATTGAAATACATCTAGTGAACTTGCACAATTTGTAGTCCAGTCGATTTGTGTGAAAATTGTTCAGAAAATGATAAAAGCATGAAACTTTGCAGAAATGGAGTTAAGGTTATAACAATCAATTTCGGATATGGACCCATCTGAAAAAATCAAAATGGCTGATTTTGGCAGCCATTTTAAAATGTTGGCCATAATTTGTTCATACAAAATCTTCAAAAAATCATAACAAATATATTTTTTCATCTTTTTCAATAAAATTTGGTATACAAATCTCTTATAATATCCCCAATCAATAAATTTCTTCAATTGGCAAGAATACGACGGCCATCTTAAATAGCGGCCATTTTGAAAATTACATTTTTCGAAATTGCAAAAAAAGAAAATGCATTTTTTTTTATTATTTTTTATTAATAGTTAGTAGGATCAATATATGAAAAAAATACCTTAAACAACCCAAAAAATGCTGCAAAAGGTATTTTAACTGATCCTGGTAGGGTAGAAGTCCTTTAAAACATATCAAAAGTCTACCACAATCGGACCTCCAGAAAGTTGTTTGTTTCAAGATGGCCACCAATACCTATTAATGATCATAACTATGTAACTATACAATCAAATTTGATGAATTTGGTGTCTATTCCTAGGTTTAAAGGGGCAAAGAACACGTAAAGATCATCAGACATTGTTTAAATTTACAACAGTACACACAAATCCAACATGGCGTCCAAAATGGCCGCCAAGATTGCCGCCAAAACCTATTAATGATCATAACTATGTAAATATCCACTCAAATTTGATTATGTTGGTGGCTATACAAAGGTTTCAAGGGGCAAAGAACACATTAAGATCATCAGACATTGTTTAAATTTACAATAGTACACACAAATCCAACATGGCGTCTAAAATGGCCACCAACATTGCCGCCAAAACCTTTTAATGAACTATGTAAATATCCACCTAAATTTGATTATTTTGGTAGGCGTAAGCTATACATATGTTTCAAGGGGCAAAGAACACATTTAGATCATCAGACATTGTTTAAGTTTATTATATAACACACAAATCCAACATGGCGCCCAAAATGGCCGCCAAGATCGCCACCAAAACCTATTAATGATCATAACTATGTAACTATCCACTCAGATTTGATGATTTTGCTGTCTATACCTAGGTGTCGAGGGGCAAAGAACACATTACGATTGTCAGACATAGTTTAAGTTTATTATGTTACACAGAAATCTCACATGGCGTCCAACGACACAATACGAAGGATCGCAAGTACATTACTTTTGACGTGATGCTTGTTATGTGAAACGCCATAGTTTGGACCTGCCGCGATTTCTGGAAATTGACAAGAGGATCGATATTTTTCAGCTTCATGCAAGGGAATGATGCGTTTCTTGCATCAGCTAAGCCAGTATCGTGGGCTGTTGTCAGTCAAATTCTTGCCTATGATTATATGAACAATTGGGACAAAGCGTGCATTCTGTCAACATAAGCCTTAGTTTGCAACCTTGCCACAACCTTCACACCATTGTAACGTTTGACCAATCCTTGCATTGGAAGGCTGCCGAAATCATCATTGATGCGCCACACAGTAGTTGAAAATGTTGTTCAGAGTTTGGGATGTTTCATAAACGAATGAACTGGGGGGGGTGGAGGCAAAGGATCAATCATGGAAGAAACCGCTCTCAAAAGCATACTTGAGGCTTATGCTGTCTATGGAGAAAATGCAATTGTGCACATTGTGACACATAAAGCTGTCCAAAGGGCTTCACGGGACCATCTTCTTGTTGAAAAGTGCATACACAGCCAGCTTACAGCCGAAATGACCCAGGAAGATCAAGACATTCAGATACTGCTGGATCATGCCAAGGATTTGTACTCTTCCATTCTTAGAGGCAAAACGACGCTAGCAGATGATATATGTTATGCGATTTTGATCAAACTTGATAGGGCTACAGAGAAGAAGAAACATGAACTTGCCCATTCCTCAAAGACAACCATAGAATGGCTGAATTATCAGCTTATGATTAACAATTCAAGGGTGTTGATTAAAGCATATCGTACTGGGTGTTTGCTGATGCATTAGCCGGCAGTGCCCGATTTGCTATCCATCTTTGCTGCAGCTGGGTACATTACCTGCAATCTGCTTATTACTACATGTATCTGCAGCAAAAAAGCAACCTAGAGGATACGCACCCGGACGTTTATCGAAAGTTTGGTATTGGTTTTCACGTTGTTCGTAGGAGCCATCAGTGCTGGGCTGGGCTAGGGCGTGATCTTTTCATTGAGCAAACATTGATGATCATTTATATATGCGGCAGTGGAATGACCGACGAAATGCAAACCCCTTGGACCCTATCTGCAACATCCGAGCACAACAGTGCTATGCAGGATTTCACAGACCTTACCTATACTTCAAGTCCAAAACACAAAGACTCAACTGAGGCGTGCATCAAAGGAGATTCTTCTGATCTAGAGAAAATGCAGACACAGATTACAACCTGCTCACCATACACAGCTGACCCTACTCTGAGAAACATGGTCAATGGGATAGTGGCTGGGTCCGATGTGAATGTTCATGCAATTGAGGCGATAGGGAAAACGATCATAAGAGATATCATATGAAAGTCGGTCTTTGCTTATAAATTCACGAGAAAATACAGAGCCAAAGCTCTTGGGAATAGCTTGGCTGTTAAGATCGCTTCTGACCGTGCTTTTTATCCTGCTCTTCTGTTCCTGCGTTTTCTCGTGGCGTCAAAATCTGGAGATCCTTCCCTTGTAGTCGTATTGTCTTATGAACTGAGCTCCCATCCTGCTTCCTTCTTTGAAGCCAAAAACATACTTTGTACAGCAGATACGCATCAGATCGCTCAGGCAATTTGAGAGTATGCTGTAGACACATCATGTGAGGCTGTGATGAACTGTATTCATGAAACAGATGCATGATAGTGGCACATTGTTGCATCGTTGAGCATGGAGAAGGGCGACTCATATAATACAATAGCCGAGTCTTATGTAGAGTCAGAGAAAGCCATTACGGACAAGCGACAGTCGGGTTCGATGGTTACGAAGACGGTCATTATAACAAAGACAAAACGCACCGGAGACGATAAAACAAACGTGAATCATATTGTGAGTTTCAGCAAAGAAACAGAATTCTTATGTAAAAAAGGAAGACTTTTTGTCTGGTGACAGAAACAAGGCCGGCATGGTTGCTCTGATCAGCACAACTCTGACAAAAATGGGATGCTATGTCGTTCTGTCTTCAGTGGATGCAGACGTTGAAATTGTTAAAGCAACAGTATAACGATCCCGTCGTAGCACCACAACATTTGTGGTCGAGGATACAGATTTGCTCATCTTTATCCTGCATTACTCCGAAAGGGACAATAAGACCATCTACTTCCGCTTTGATGTAAATAAATAGTCAAAGGAACACAAAGTGTATAATATTAACCTTTTGAAAGAACTCGTGCGTATTCAGGCTGTAATTAATCTTCAATGATTTTCAGCAAAAATGAAGTCTTCAGAAGTTAGTAAAACCTGATCCTATAATGAAGTCACGTGCTAGTTCGTTCTCTCTTCCAAATGTCGTAAATTGGATTTTATGATTATTCAACTCCTAAGTGATAACCTCAATGCGATTAAAGTGTACCTTGTCTCCTAAACTATGGCGTTTCACATAACAACCATAACGTTTGAGTAACAAGTTATGGATTATAAATGTGATATAAAATGTGTTCTTCGCTCTCTGAAACCTGGGTATATACACCACATTCATCAAATTTGAGTGGATAGTTACATTGTTATATTTTATGATCATAAATAGGTTTTGTCGGCCATCTTGGCGGCAAGTTTGGACGCTGTGTTGGATTTGTGTGTAATATAATAAACTTAAACAATGTCTGATGATCTTAATGTGTTCTTTTACCCTTGAAACCTATGTATAGACACCAAAATCGTCAAATTTGAGTGGATAGTAATATAGTTACGGTCATTGATAGGTTTTGGCGGCCATCTTGGCGGCCATTTTGGACGCCATGTTGGATTTCCGTGTAACATAATTAATTTACACCTTGTTTGATGATATTAATGTGTTATTTGCCCCGTGAAACCTGTGTATAGACACCCAATCAAATTTGATTGGATAGTTACATAGTTATGATCATGTATAGGTCTTGGCGGCCATATTGGCGGCCATCTTGAAAAATACAACTTTCCGGAGGTCCGATTTTGGTAAACTTTTGATATGTTTTTAAGGACCTTCTACCCTACCAGGATCAGTTAAAATACCTTTTGTAGCAGTTTTGGGTGGGTCAAAGTGTATATTGACCCTACTAAATAGGTAATTTGGAAATTTGACGGCCGCCATTTTAAAATGGCCGCCATACCCCTGTATGCAAATTTTTGAGAGTGGGTCCATATCTGATATTGTTCAGTATGCTCTAAGCTAGTATTCTGCAAATTTTTATGCTTTTATCACATCATGAACAATTATGGTAAAAATCTGCACAAATCGACTGGACTATTGGCAGGTAATATTTTCATGAGACGCAGTCCATATTTTTTTTTAAGTACGATGCAACCTACACGCAACTCATAAAACACGTTTTACAACTAAATTTCAACACAAATAGAAAATGATATGTTTTTATAACCAACCAATTATGTGCGCTCACAAACTTGTTGGATTCGGAAATTTGACCATCAACTCTCATAATAAGATTTTAAAACTAAATTGTATATAATATATATATACAATAACACATTCTATATATTTAATAGCACATTCTCTGACATATACCACATGAAGGTTGTACACTGTTGTTAAACAGTCAGTAGTAACATATAACAATCGAAATAAATTAGTTGGTAGCTGTTAAGAATCTAATATGCATGTAGTAACTGTGCATTGTTTCAAGGTACTTTTTGCTAATATATATTCATAATAAAGTGTATGGTTTCTTTAAAATTGATAAAGAAAGAAACAAATGTATAGTCAAATGTGTTAATTACTGGAAATTGAGTAAGGCAACTTTAGATCATTGAATTTTATATGTAACTTAAACTTTTCAAATACATCAATTGTATTTTGGTTTTGTTCAACGCTTCATGTTTATACATGTCCCATACATACTGAAACACTTTAGCCCAGAGTTTACAAACACAAACTTCGTGTGGCTGACAAATGATCGCAATTATAAATGTATCAATATATGAACAATGGGTATGTAGTATTTTTATCGTTGTATTTGTGTTTAAGATCGAATAAGATCGAACAACAAAAGTGGGCCTTGGCTACAAATTGAAAAATTTATAT
>VMBQ01008470.1:0-15000 GCA_007657795.1 Dreissena rostriformis
TCCTAACTAAAACCCCGGGTCGAAACTAGGTCAGCCCGTCAGGCAGCTTGAAATAAGCCGCAATTTTATAATCTACAATATAAGAATAATTAAAATGGGTAAACATGTATTTAAGTTTACTGGAACCTAGAAATGGGCTGACATACTATGACACAAAATTACGCTTAACAATAATAACCATTTTCAATTAATTCCCTTGCCCGACGTTAGGTTGCTGAAGTGCATTCCAAAACACTTCACAATATCAGTATGGATACAAGTTCATCCAGTCTGGAAAATAGGTTTTATTTGTGTTTAATGCAAAAAATAATCAAAAGGGTTCTATATCATTAACTCATTTACATTAGAGGTTAATGATTAATGGCTGCTTGCCTTTATGCGATAATCACCAGAAGATGTCCATAATACGGCCCTCAGATAATTAGATCTATTGACTCGAGTGTGAGTATCTCATAATGGTGAGCAGCAGCAAATCATCAACGCATTATATAGATTTGTTTTCGTAAATTTAAAAAGAAGCATTTTATTTTAGATCTTATCCCTTTTAATAAACTTATCAATGACCGAAAACGTTTTTAGTGCAAATGTTTGGGACGTCATTTACATTTTATAATCTACAAATTAAAGGGGCCTTTAGTGCATAGTTTAGAAAAACAGTTTTTCTTTGCAAGTGTGTTAACTTAAGTTTCGCAGCAGCTCGATGACAAATTTGAATACAATTTTCAACAAAAAATTGTTCATTTGACTGGATTTATCAAATAATTTGATATAGGGCTTTAAACATATGGTATTCTTCTTGTGTGTGTTTTTTAATAAGTAGTTAAATAAACACCTTAACAAATGTATGTATCGCGTCATGAGAAAACCTGACTTTTTTCCCCTGGTTTCAAATCTGCAACTCTTTTGACGGTGAAGGAACAAATACTATGCGGAATTTAAATCTTCAATACCACACTACCGAAAGTATTTCTTTAATACGACGTCGTTGACGTTGCGTATTTTCGGCGTTCATAACATTGTTTATTTAGCAAGTTAATTTTTTCGTGTTTTCTGTTTAATAAAGCATTTTAACTGTTTAAAAGTAACTATCGGTAACATTAAGATATATAACTAGAACATTAAAAAAAAATAATAATGATAAGTTCATAAACGTAAATGAATCCGTGAGGTGGTGAAACAAAACAATATCCACTTCCACATTTATTTTTTGGGACATCTATTTCTCAATACTTAAAGTTGAGTATGTTGAAGTGTGTGTTAATCAAACATCACATACATAATTTATTTAATCTTCCTCATGCACTAACACCTCACGATGCACAGCGGACACGTATGGGTGACCATCTTCGTCAGGTAAGCGCGACGCTATGGCGTACCATTTGGGTCAAAAGTCAACAACACCTACTAGGTAAAAAGAAAAATGTACTTCGACGTACAATATGTACGTCGAAGTACATTGTTTTGTATTTCGACGTACACAATTGTACGTCGACGAACATGTTTGTAATTCGACGTACAATATGTACGTCGAAGTACATTTTTTTGGACTTCGACGTACAAAATTGTACCTCGACGTACATGTTTGTACTTCGACGTACTCATTTTCTGAAAAGCCAATCAAAACACTCGTTTCTTGAGCCGCTGGCCGCTTGTCTAACCTGGACTGACTTCCCTACTGAAATGTCAATATTCAGAGCTAACAAAACATGGCCATATGCAATTTTGATTGGTCGGCAGGAAACGTGCTAGAAAAATTATCACCTTTGACCAGGTCGACGGATGTTTTTGATGGCCGCTCAAGATTATAATATCCGAGTCAATTAAACTGCACTTCAATAAGCAATTATTTTGACTTCTATTACATATTCTATCTGTCTTGGCATCAGTAATTTATACAGCCTTAAGATAAGTGTCGACCTACAAGTCAAATTGTTGGTCTTAAACGCAATAACAGTGTACATTTAGGTATGCCTTTTTTTGCGTTTTCTTTTTAAAGTTTTGCGAAATATTTTAATCGAAATTCTGTTATTTTATTTATACTATTATATTCTTCATACTTAAACATCTATTAATAATTTCTAAAATTCAAGAATTCTTTTTATAAAATTATGGCTGTTGAGATAAAAAAAAAAAAATCAGTTGTTTTATGTAAACAATGATGCCCCTAAATATTCGTTACGTAATGCTAGGTTTACATCTGGCCACGATTACCACGATGTCCCCGATTCCAGAGCATCGTGGCGAACGTAACAGAGCGTGGAGTCGAATCGGGGTGATCGTGGGGGAGCGTAACGGAACGTGGTTGAATCGGGGACATCGTGGGCATCGGGACAGATTTTAAATCAAACTTAAATTTCACCACGATTGCCCCGATTCATTTTCTAATCGTGACAGAGCGTGGCCTTCGTAACAAATCGCAGGAGATCGCAACAAAGCGGCTTTGTCGTGGGAGATCTTAACAGGACGTAACGGAACGTGGTGGAGCGTGGAAGCCAATCGTGTTGATCGCAACAAAGCGTAACAGAACGTGATGCAAATCGTGGGCTCGATCGTAGCAACAAAACGTGCTGATTTCGTAAGGAAGCGTAACAGAACGTGGAGTATACCATTTAATCGTAGAGCTCCCCGATTTTTTAGCCTCTGGCTAATCGGGGAGATCGTGGCCAGATGTAAACTTAGCATAACAATCAGATAGGGTGTCACAACAGGATAAAAGGGACGCCCGATACCAGAGACGATTCCTCTGTAAACCACCAGTATAGTGCACATCGGTTTAACGTCGAGACAATCTATACACGTTTATTGCGCCAACAAGCAATATAACGAAGACCCGAGTATAATTCAAAACATTATCTATCGGCATACTCTTTAGCATCTTTCTTTATACAAGACAATTTTACTACTATGATCGAATTCAGCAAAACTGATTGAAAACTCGAACTGATATACCAAAAGATTTTTTTTTTATGTCGGCACCAAAAAATAAGTGTCGATCAGGTTCGTGGAGCAAACAACTTTATAAAGGCCTAATCATTTCTCGTGTTATATTCGAGCAAGCAAGGATTTAACATATGTTTAACACAAAATTTTATTATTAATACCTATAGAGGCCCTGAGCTTAATAAGAAGCAATCGGAAAATGGCGTTCATCGTAACTGAACACGTTATAAAGGTGTATACATGATCAATGCTTTGGGTTTAATATAAACAAGGGAGACTAATAATTTACCAACAATTTCACACTGGATAGTGGTGTATTTATAAATTATGACGATACTATTCGACTCCTCGATAGTATAGTGGTGAGTATCCCCGCCTGTCACGCGGGAGACCGGGGTTCGATTCCCCGTCGGGGAGCATTC
Organism: Dreissena rostriformis; assembly: GCA_007657795.1. NCBI lineage: Eukaryota > Metazoa > Mollusca > Bivalvia > Myida > Dreissenidae > Dreissena > Dreissena rostriformis. The sequence continues at coordinate 3,363 of VMBQ01008470.1, forward strand.
TATTTTTATCCATTTTGAATGGTATGATATTTTTTTAAATTTTATCATCATTCTTTGCAGACAGAAACGTTCACATAAGAAGAATTAAGAAGAGTATTTTTATTTTAATGTTCCGCGTTTACTAAATATATTTGTTTACATATGCTATATAAGATCGAATAACTATATAATACTTTGTTACCAATCATAATTAATTAATCTAATACTAATATACTCATTAAATCAAAGTTGGTATATTCTATTTTTAAATACATATATTTAGTTGAATGTCTTATCAATAAATCTGGGTTCTAACACAATGCAGCTTTCGGCGCGGAATGAACTTATAAACTCTGAAATACACACAAGCCTGCATGTACGCACACAGGCACGCACGCACGCAGGCACTCACGCACGCACGCACGCAGTCACATAGGCATGCGAACAAGTAGCGTTTGAGTAGCGTGAACTTTTCTAATAAAATCTTTTAGTTGTATTGTTCTAGAATGTATATTTTCTATCAATTTACATGCATTTTAACAATTAAATACGCCTAATATCTGTTTGAAAATAAATTCATCTTTCAGTTAAAGAAATAAAGTAAAGAAATAAACAATGATAAGAAAATTCATAAAAATATGAAGAAAAAAGTGTGTTTCCACTGGGGATTGAACCCAGGACCATCTGCGTGTTAAGCAGATGTGATAACCACTACACCATGGAAACAGCTGATAAACAGGTTGAACAAAGGGGCTATATTGTAAACTATCGTTGACAAGCAGGTTACACATCACTTTAACACGCATGGTTTATATAATCGGGTTTAAATTTTTGTACACTACAAATATATTTATAAGTGTCTTATTGTATTATGATTTAAACAATTTATGTAATATTTTGTTGTTAACCTGTAAGAATTACTGACGACTGTCTACAAACTGTAACCGTGGCTGGATAAACTGGTTGTACAAACGGTTTATACAGTAAACTATCGGCGAGGTTTACACAACACTATAAAACGCATTTTTTATAATATCGGGTTTAAATTATTGTTTTCAAGCGTCTTATTGTATCAATGTATACCAAGCTGTTTTTGTAACGTCGACAGCTGTCAATAAGCCATTTGAGCATTCTTTCATTAATGTTCGTATTTCTGATGTACATGGTCTCTGTGGCGCAATCGGTTAGCGCGTTCGGCTGTTAACCGAAAGGTTGGTGGTTCGAGTCCACCCAGGGACGTTTCTTTTCTTACACGAAAGTTAAAAAAATAAAATTTAATTTAGAAAAAAATAAGATCTAAATTATATTTTTCGTTTTTCTCTTAAACTGGATTTCGATAGCTATTTTCATATAATAATCTATGAAATGCATTGTTTAAATGGGCATATGCTTTCATCCACAAAACATGATATTTTCGTTCGCAATTAGTGCAACATGTTTAATTGTATTTTTTACTGTAAAAAGTATGTACATTCTTTTTTTTAACATACTGTATACCTGACAGAAAGTTCACGTTCTTGAACTTTCAAATGTTGAAAAGATCGTTTCCCTTAGAAAAACACACGTTAATTGCAGTTCAATTGTGACATACTCCAATTTTGCGGATAGATCGTGTGTTACCTTGATATTCTTTAGACCAGGAACAGTTTGATTCCACATACCCGAATGATCCTATGTTTTGATGCCGACACTAAACTTGTTTTGTAATATTCCAGATGTAGGCTCGTATTCACCAACCCATTCTTAGACTTAAGAATACAGAATAGACTTAGACGCAATAAAAAAAACTAAGTGTTTGCATATATATACAAGCTAAAAATGGTGCTTATAGTATCAACATATTGTTCTTCACAAAGAATATATAATTATTGGTGTTAAATGACATTCTAAACATGACTTTCCGGTTGTTATAAACTCATTACTGTGTAAAGAATATTCTATATATGTAGACTTAAGTCTAAGAATTAGTTGGTGAATACGGGTCCAGGTTTGCGAATATTTATGCTGCATTCTATTATATCACATGAAAGAAACAACTTGCTGCCATCTAATCAAAGTGCTTATCGCAAAAAAACACAGCGTTGAAACAGCTATGATTAAAATGCATCACGACTTTCTGAATGCGATTGATAAGCACCAGGTAACATTAGTTGTTATGATAGATGTTAGTGTCGCCTTTGATACTATTGACATACCATTGGCAATCTCAATCCTACGTTATGATTTTGAAATTGAAGGAACTCCTCATAGCTGGATAGAATCTTATCTGACTGAAAGATCAATGCGAGAGTTGATGTAAATAACTCCTCTGTAAAGTTTGAACCCATTAAGTACGGTGTTCCCTAGGGCTCCTGTGCCGGTCCAGTGATCTTCACCATGTACATCGCTAGGCACTTGTCACAAAACTCTGCAGAGGTCCTCGTGCACGGCCTTATTCATTTACACCTAGACTTTTGCAATGGACTTTTCACTGAAATCCCAAAATATCAGATTGACAGACTGCAGCGAATGAAAAATCGATCAGCCAGATTTGTCGCTGATGTTTCGCACGATCAACCAAGCAAGGAGATCCTCAGGACCCTACACTGGCTCCCAATACATGCACGTGTAATGTTTAAGATACTCGTGCTCATGTTTCGAACTCAATGCGGCACCGCTCCAATCTACATCAAAGAGCTGTTCACAACTGGTGAATGTCGATACAGCCTCAGATCAATTGAGGATACTAATTTCACCATTCCAAGAACTAGAACAAAGAAGGCTGATAAATCAATAGCAGTGATTGGACCAAAGTGATGGAATGCTCTTCCAAAAGACTTGAAATGCACACAGAGCGAATTTCAATTTAAAACTAAAATTAAAACACATTTGTTGACAATTGAGCTTTTTAAATTTAGTTATAGAACTGTGTGTAGCGTAATTGAATATTGTAATATAATTGTTGCGCTGTATAAATGTACTTGTATTTGTATTTAGCCAAGCTTGTATCTCTTCGAAAAGCTTAAAAAGTATATCGCGCACACAAGTAAACTTGTTTTTGCAAAAGTATGACATTTTAACGTTTATATATTGGAGCGAAAGGTTTATCTCCTCGCCAACTTTCTTTGATAACTGAAATAGGATACATTTCTGTTTATCAACGTTTCAAAGACGACGTAATCTTCGCGCTATTTTGTAATGTCAACAGCTGTCAATAAGCCCACTGAGCGTTGTTTCATATTTGTTGTATACATAAATATAATATATAGCACGTGTGTTTGTTGCATATCGTCTCTGTGGCGCAATCGGTTAGCGCGTTCGGCTGTTAACCGAAAGGTTGGTGGTTCGAGTCCACCCAGGGACGTTCCTTTTCGAAAGTATAACATGTTCTAATCAAAGTGCTTGTCAAAATAATATTTTTCGTTTTTCCTCATTATCTTCTTTTTGATAAACATAAAATGAAGTTTTATAAATTTATATCTGAGAGCGAAATTATCAGATGGGTTGTTAATCCGATGGGTTGTTAAATCGGAGTACTTTTCCATTGATTTCAGAAGCGTTCCGCGTGTTCGACAAAGATGGCAACGGTCAGATTAGCGCCTCGGAACTGCGTTATGTGATGACGAATCTAGGTCAGAAAGTCAATTGCTATGCGATCCTATATAAGCCTCGCTCTTGAAAAAGGGGGCTTAAAAGGACGGCACTTTCCGCTTTTGTAGATTTTTCGTACAAAGGAAGTCTTTTTGTAGAAAAAAAAGCGAGTTTAAACGGAAAGAGTCGTCCCCGATTAGCCCGTGCAAACAGCACAGGCTAATGTGTGACGACATTTTACGCACATGTATTAAACCCCGTTTACCCAGAGCGAGGCTCATATAAAATACATGGTATTCAGCTTTGTTTAAAGTTTGCGCTTTTCAGCAACTTATCATACCCTGAATATTTAGCGTGTACATAAATAGTCAAGAATAGCAAAACTTCAACACGAAGTTATATTCTAAAAATGTTTAGCAGACGCTTAAGTCACTAGTTAAGTTCCTAAACCGCTTTCTGTGGTTCCGTTGATTAACTTTCTTTTTCGATTCAGGTTCTATATAATCTAGTACATACTTTTTCGTATCTTTCAAAAACTCTTTAATTAAGAAACCAACATCAATATGGTAAAGTGATTACAAAAAATTAATATAAAAACCGAGCAGTATTGTTTAACTATCAATTAAATAACTTACTTTAAATGTTTGTTATGTGCACTATTGGTGCTTCATAGGTGTATATATCTAAGAGAGGTCATTATTAGGTGAAAAGCCGACAGACGAAGGAGTGGACGAGATGATACAAGAGGCGGATGTAGATGGTGACGGCCAGGTCAACTACGAAGGTAATTACAACAACATCATCGTCGTCGTCGTCGTCGTCGTCATCCTCATCATCATCGTCATCGTCGTCGTCGTCGTCGTTTTCTTCTTCTTCTTCTTTTCATTTAAATTATCGTCATCATCATCGTTATCATTATTATAAAAAAGAACACCAAGTTCATTCCAATTATATTCATTTTCGTCCTCCTATGAGTCATTTCGTTTCAGATTCTTGATATCTTTTAACCTATTATTTAACCTTCTCCCATAATGCATGGTATTTTGTTTACAATATTTCTTTGTTTCGATGCAGAATTCTCACATAATGCATGGTATGTTCTTTACAATATCTCCTTGATTCGCTGCAGAATTCGTACATATGATGACGAGTAGCCGGTTCAAGTGAGACAGATGGACTACGGCTACAGCAAAGTCTTCAAGTTTTAATAACTGATGTACACTCATTACTGATTTACACAAATAATTCCAACTAGTTATACTCTTGTGGATGCGTTCTGCAAGTAACATTTGCTTGACTATGCGATTTTAAATGTAAAACATAATGCATTTTTATATCATTCAAGTGTTATCTGAATAAACCCCCAGCTATTTAATATACCCCTATCTATTGAATAAACATTCAGAAACCGCTATACAACTTATTTTTAATTCGGCGTAGCTGTTTAACCCAGCTTTTCACCTTAAATGACCTTTACATATCGCCAGCAGACCCGAATGAATAAACTCCATTCATTCCTTTGACTGATTTGAGCATAATCCACCGGAACATTGGACGCATCACCGCGTCTTTGTAGTATAGGATGTTACACTGTTTAGTGTATGGAAAAGCGGACTAATCGTTTAATAATCTAGCCACACATGTGTGACGTACGCGGTCAGTCTGTCTGATTTTTTTTCCTGCAAGCCAGAATAGGCTACCGATATTTGCCAGTTTGCTATAAATAACACAGTGTGACTTCCATTTTATATCGGAAAGTATTGTGGTTTGGTGTTCCATTTACAAGACGCAATGAGATTTGTAAAGACCCGCGTCATGCAAATGGGACTAACGCAATATGCTGCCAACGTATGGCGAACCATTTGGGTCAAAAGTCAACAAGACCTACTAGGTAAAAAGAAAAATGTACTTCGACGTACAATATGTACGTCAAAGTACATTTTTTTGTACTTCGACGTACAACATTGTACTTCAACGAACATGTTTGTACTTCGACGTACACATTTTCTGAACAGCCAATCAAAACACTCGTCTCTTGAGCCGCTTTTCCTTCAGATTTATTCATAATAAATGTTTAAAATCTCTTTTTTATTTGAGGACAAAATGAATCAAAATATCAAAATAAAAAATAAAATAAAAAAAAAGTATCTACTTGACGGTATTTATTCTAAAATCGTTTTAAGTAATCAATATTATTAACTGCTGAGACCGATCTAGTATAACATATTTGTATTTCTGTCTAACACAATAATTCGAATCTTAAGACAATTTGTAAAAAGTGAAATGCAATGCCACAGCAATAACCAATTTTATATATTACGAGTCTCTTAGAAGTCCTATTTTTTGTTTAACCTCCACTTATCATAACTAAATAATTTTCACAAAATAATAAAAACTACAGCGAGATTTCTTTTTAACCTTCAGATTATATACAGTAAGGCGTCTTCTGATTGGCACTCAAGGGTCGGTAAAAACTGTACATCGAAGTACAATTGTGTACGTCGAAGAACATTTTTTTTTCTTCGACGTACAAATTGTACGTCGAAGTACATATTTCTTTTTACCTTGTAGGTCTTGTTGACTTTTGACCCCAATGGTACGCCCTTACTATCAATATCGATCACTATTTGCATCGACTTAGACCGAAACGCACTATTAGGGCTTAGAAGTTTGAAGATTACATCCACCATCATATAGTGTTAAGATCAGTGAACAATAACTCTAAGTGCTACCAGCCATTACACACAAACAGTGATACATTTAAATACGCTTTCTTTCCGCGAACTATCCTTGACTGGAATTTACTCAGTGAAAGCACAGTGAACTCATCTATTTAGTGTTTTAAGGCCACAATATCGGCAAAAGTGGGGTATTTGCCAAGCTCAAATTAATTTCATGCGCACTTCCCGTTGAATAGAAGCCAAACTTGGTCACTTCAACGTTTTCGTTCAGATTCAGATTCAGATCGTTGATATGTTCAGATCGTTCCGAGCATAGCTCAAAGATCTATCAATATGTTTATTAGCGCCCATCGTTTCAAGGGGAGATTACACTGTCCTTGTAGTTGTAATTATTTGACTGAACATTTTATGCATTGAACTACTAACGGAACATGCATTTGACTTTTTATTACGGCATGCTTTGTTTGATTTATGAAAAAAGTTGAGACCTTTTTACTGACAATTGACAGTGTCAGTTATGTGTTGTTTATTAGTAAAAGCGGTATACTGTGAACGTTGCGTTGTTTTGTGCTTATTCGGTCGCATACTCAGTTGAGCGATATGTGGACATCAACTCTTCTTCTATAGAGGCATCGGTGCTTTATTAGAACAGACGCTATGGGATATTATATTTTGCGCAATCAAACTTAAGTTTANATGCTATATTCTTAAATATTTTTGTAAAAAGAAGGGATGTAGTTGATACTTGTTCGTAATTTCATTTCATTTCACCGTGCCTCAACAAGTTGTAGCTCTATTGCTCTGGTCTCCTTCCTATCACTGAGTAATTAAATGGTAATTAAATTGAATGCGTTTGAAATCCCTTTTTTTTACTGTTTAATTAGAGTTGCAATGCTATGAGGTTAAATGTTATTGACACTTATATGTATAATGAATATTGCTGGGCCAAGAGTGCGGTTGAGCGCTCTCTAACCGGTTTAAACCCCCAGTGCTTATTATTTACCGTTCCAAGGCGGTGACCCCAGCTTTATTCTACTATGTGTGTATGTTGTTTCGTATTGTGCCGTACTGTACTGTTTTTGGCAATTGGTCATTTGCCATAAATAAAGGACCACGAACGTGTGTATTATAGGAATGCAGTACTGCTGGTGCAACTGGAGTTTCACCTCTTTATATGAGAAAAACACGGCTTAAGCATCCGTGTAAAGTGTCGTCCCAGATTAGCCTGTGAAGTCTGATCATCCTAATATATGACGATTTTCGCTAAGAGGAGATTTCCATAAAAAGAAAAATTGCATAGAATCGGAGATTGTTGTCTCTGATAAGCCCATGCGGACTGCACAGGCTAATATGGCACGACACTTTACGAATAGGCATTAGGCCCCGTTTTCCCAGAGCGAGGCTCAATTATATAATCACGTGCACTCCCTCTTCTCCACGTCATCAGAGTTCAAGGAGGCGTTCTCGCTGTTCGACAAGGACGGGGACGGTACGATTACCACTCGGGAGCTGGGCACCGTGATGCGCTCCCTGGGACAGAATCCCACCGAGACCGAGCTGCAGGCCATGGTCAACGAGGTGGACGCTGACGGTAAGTAATCATGGTAACCATGGTCAACGAGGTGGACGCTGACGGCAAGTAACCATGGTAACCATGATCAACGAAGTGGACGCTGACGGTAAGTAACCAAAGTAACCATGGCCATCGAGGTGGACGCTGACGGTAAGTAACCATGGTAACCATGTTCAACGAGGTGGACGCTGACGATAAGTAACCGTGATGCAGTCCACTTAGGCTACATTGGGACGATACTTTCCGATTAGACTGGATTTTCCGTAAAAAGAAATTCCATAAACGAAAAATTCCATAAAAGAAAAAAATACATAAAAGCGGAAAGTGTTGTCCCTGATTCGCCTGTGCGGACTTGATTTTATTTGATGACGATCACTATATTCCGCATATATATGTTTATTTTCTTCATTAATGAATGAAAAAGATAATCCAGCTGAAGAGAAGATTGGAGTCGTAGTTGAACGACATCTGGCACATTTTACAAAAAATATCGCTCAGGTGATATTTAATTAATTAAATTTATTCACGCAACTGAAAGCCTTTTTTCTGCCGACAGGAAACGGAACTATCGATTTCCCAGAGTTCCTTACAATGATGGCCAAGAAAATGAAGGCAGGTGACAGCGAGGAGGAAATCAGAGGTAAGAAAAAAGGCTAGAAACTAGTTAATTCTGTATCGGTATTGCCACACAGATTTTTTTAATAGATACATCATAATGGTATATAGAATGTTATGGTAGTGCTATGGTAATAGTTATGGTTATACGACGGTAATGCTATGGTTATGGTATGGAAATGATATGGTAATACTATGGTAGTACTATGGTAATGCTATGATAATGTTATGGTAATGTTATGGTAATGTTATGGAAATGCTATGGTAATGCTATTGTAATTATATGGTAATTCTATGGTAATGCTATGGTAATGCTATGATAATGTTATGGTAATGCTATGGGAATGCTATTGTAATGATATGGTAATGATATGGTAATGCTATGGTAATGCTATTGTAATGTTATGGTAATGTTATGGTATTGCTATGAGAATGCTATGGTAATGCTATGTTTTATGCTATGGTAAAGCTATGGTAATGATATGGTAATGATATGGTAATGCTATGGTAATGCTATGATAATGATATGGTAATGATATGGTAATGTTAGGGTAATGCTATGGGAATGCTTTTGTAATGATATGGTAATGATATGGTAATGCTATGGTAATGTTATGGTAATGCTATGGTAATGGCATGGTAATGCTTTGGTAATGCTATGGTAATGTTATGATAATGCTATGGTAATGCTTTGGTTATGCTATGGTTATAGCTATGGCAACGAAATGGTCATGATATGGTAATGCTATGGTAATGGTATGTTAATGATATGGTAATGCTATGATAATGCTATGGTAATGCTATGATAATGCTATGGTAATGGTATGTTAATGATATGGTAATGGTATGTTAATGATATGGTAATGCTATGATAATGCTATGGTAATGCTATGGTTATGCTATGGTAATTATATGGTAATGCTATGTTTTTCAACCCTTCCGCTTTTGCCTATACTTGTAGAAAGTCTAGTTAAGGCGGAAAGAGTCTTCCCTCTTTAGCCTGTGTGGATCTGGAACGACTCTTTAAGTATATGCATCAAGTCTCGTTTCCCCAGAACGAGGCTCATATGAACACTTACCAGGAACGAGTGTTGAATATTCGATGCAAAATCATGGATCCGTCTATAGCGTCAGTTTAGTACTTTATAACTTTCTTCAACACCGGAAGCAACACATGTCAATTAATCAACGTTGACGAGTCAAACACGACGTTATCTTATAAAGGTATACCGAACTGGTTTTGTAAAGTCAACAGCTGTCAATAAGCCCTTTGACCATTGTTTCATATATGTTCATATTTCGTATATTGTATATCGTCTCTGTGGCGCAATCGGTTAGCGCGTTCGGCTGTTAACCGAAAGGTTGGTGGTTCGAGTCCACCCAGGGACGTTTCTCTTTTACAGTAAGAGAATAACGAAAAATATAATTAAGAAAAGATATAAATCTTGTCTAAATTATAGTTATCGTTTTTCTCTAAATCTCGATTTCGATAGCTATTTTCATATAGTAATCTATACACTGGATTGTTTAAATGTGCATATGCTTGCATCCACAAAAACATGATATTTTCGTTTGCAATTAGTGCAACGTGTTTAATTGTTGTTTTTTTTTACTTTACAAAGTATGTTAACTATGTCTTGTAACACAACAGATAACTCATAAAAAATGCTCCAAATGAGTGTGATAACTCTATACACAAACTCATTTGAGAGTTGTTTCCATTAAAATATTTGTCATTTGAACCAACGACCAGCTTCCAAGGGACGTGTCTTTCCGAAATATATAAAGTCGTACTTTGAAAATTCTTTAAAACTTAGTTTATGTTAGCTTTCTCATGAATTATTTACTTCGATAGTTATTTCCATGTAATATCTACGTACTGAAGTTATAAATGTGCTTATGCTCACAAATGTGTCGTGTTCTGAGAAAACTGGGCAAAATGCTTGTGCGTAAAGTGTCATCCCAGATTAGCCTGTGCCGTCCGCACAGGCTAATCCGGAACGACTCTTTCCGCATAAACTGGATTATCGCTAAGAAGAGACATCATTTAAACGAAAAATTCCATAAAAGCGGAAATTGTCGTCCCTGATTAGCCTGTGCGGACTGCACAGGCTAATCTGGGATGACAATTTACGCACAAGCATTTTGCACAGTTTTCTCAGAACACGCCACAAATGTGAAAACAGTCACAATTGTAAAAGTTGAAAATGTGATCGAGGTTTTCAAGTAGGTTGTTTCGAGCAAAATTATTCTTGCTAAAACGAAGTTAGGAAGGTTATCTCGATTCGAGATATAACAATCACCAACAAGATTGGAAATGATTGCGTTTGTATGCACATGTCTGTGGTATTAATTGTTATGCTTATGTGACAAAACTACACTAAATGACAAAAGCACGTATTGAAGGCAAATTACAGGACTTTGGCCTAGAGTAATTTTTTAAGATTTTTTTTCGCTTGCACAAAAGAAAACTCAACAAATAACAAGCTTTTATTTTCAGTTTAGTTTTCATGCCCTATCTATAAATAACCAATAGCCAACACACGTGATTCATATGTGTATGCTGTGGTGGGACTATCCTCATAATATGTGTCGCGTTCTGAGAAAACTGGGCATAATGCATGTGCGTAAAGTGTCGTCCCAGATTAGCCTATGCATTCCGCACAGGCTAATCAGGGACGAGACTTCACGCTTTTATGACACTGTTCGTTTAAATGAAGTATCTTCTTAGCAAAAATCCAATGAAGGCGGAAAGTGTCGTCCCGGATTAGCCTGTGCGGACTGCACATGCTAATCCGGGATGACACTTTACGCACAAGAATTTTGCCCAGTTTTATCAGAACGCGACAAATATACTTAGTTCAAGAGGTATAAAGTCTATAACAAGAGTATCATGTATATTCTTTGATTTTATTAACATGTTCCTTTTGTTTAAGAGGTCGTATATTCGTTTGAAAATGATGATAATGTTATTGACATACTTTTCAAAACATAAAAACATAAATATTTCGCGTAAAAAATATACATCCGCGAGAAAAATGATCAGATGGGTTGTTAATCACAAGTATTTCCCCCTCATTCCTCTCATACCACGAAATAAATGGAAGTTCATTTTTATTTATTTCAGAATACAATAATTATAAGTGTCAGTTTATTTCATTTTTATAAACTAAATAAAATTATGATGTTATAGTTAAAAGTCATTCATAATTATGATAAT
>VMBQ01008470.1:20000-39024 GCA_007657795.1 Dreissena rostriformis
TAACAGTTAAACCTTATGCATGCATTACTAACATTAGAGTTATCTAACACTGGCTCGTGATTTCAACTGTCATACATTGACGTATTTCTAAATTTTGGAGAAAATTATGTATTTACTCAGATAAACTATCCCATTCCTTTAATAACTATTACATTAAATATTATTGTGACATGCATGTACTATTTGGTATTGTTCGCAGAGTTTATAAATAATGCGTTTATTGTATTTTTACTCGCCGTACCTACTCTACGTGTATGTGTATTGTTCTTTCGTTTTCTAAAGATATGTGTTTTTGCTCATTCGTTTATTTAAAAAAAAAAATCAGATATTTCATAAACATCGATATACGGTCAATACAAGAATACTACATTAAAATATGTCAAAATTGCTACTGTATTGGNATATATATCAGTCTGTCGTCGTTAACGTTTTTAGTTTTTTTTTTAAACTTCGACTGGCGACATCCCAATATCATTTAGTGATTAAGGATATAATCAGTATAAATTACATACGCTTTCAAGTCTAGTGTAAGCTCATATGACTTCGGCTAATGCAGACTTAAAAAATCATGTGGTAGGGTTAAACTTTATTCGCATAACATCCAGACTATTTCAATCTTAATTAAATATGCATTTAAATACATTTCACTGGTCAAAAGGAAGCAACCTAACAGTAAACCTTATGCATGCATTACTAACATTAGAGTTATCTAACACTGGTTCGTGATTTCAACTGTCATACATTGACGTATTTCTAAATTTTGGAGAATATTATGTATTTACTCAGATAAACTATCCCTTTTCTTTGATAACTATTACATTAAATATTATTGTGACATGCATGTACTATTTGGTATTGTTCGCAGAGTTTATAAATANGTATTCGGTAATTAATAGATTTTATGTAAGAAAATGCTTAAAATATGTCAAAATTGCTACTGTATTGGGTCAAAATAAATCATCGCAGAGCACGAACCCCGAAAATCACATTATGTGTAAAGTAAATCTTTTTTATTATCATACATTGGTCGTTTGGAACATTGCTTTATTTCACCTTTCTGAGATGTGATCAGATGGTATGTAAAAGTGTGAAACTTGATTAAAGTTTGCGCTTTTGACTTGGATGGCTGTGTGTGTGTGTCTTCATTTTTATCGAGTGCACCGGGATTGTCTCCCATATGGCCATCGCCCCCAGAAGACGTGTTAGTTGGTTACGGGGATAGTGCAAGATACAGGAGACACCCCGTTCCAGAGGTGACCCTGGGTCTTTAAGTGCCCGGTGTATAGCACCTAGTACACTGCACCTCGGTTTAACGTCTCATGCGAAAGACGAGTTAGTAAGTTAGGTGCAGCGGGGGATCGAACCAGCGATCTCTGGATTGTGAAGCCAGTGTGTTACCACTAGACCACGGATCCGCTACGGATGGCTGTGTAGTTTTCCTGATAAGGTAAATATTAAGTTTATTACGTATGCTCTGTTGTTGTGACAGTGCTTGAAAAAGTGATTATTGTTTTAGAGTTTGTTTTAGGAAATTGAAAATAATACATTATTATGATTTCAAACTAATTTAAAAAGGAGACTTAAATACCGCTCGAAGTATTGAAAAACAAAAAAACATTTATTATACTTATGAATAATGTTTGTGATAGCTATAAAACAATGCACTTGCGCCCAAATGTGCATGGGTACTGTTATAGACTCATCTCCTTTTGAACTTTCATAACTGACAATTATTATCGTAAATGGACGGTTTTTGCGCTGCAAACAAGTTGAAAAATTATATCACTGTGTCATTTGGAACACTTAGACTACAAGTCATAGATTTTGAAAAAATATAGCCATGGTCTTTGTATCCAATATACGCAGTGGGTGTCATCTCTAACATATCTTTTTTTCGAACAGCTGTCCGTTTATTTGGATACAGACAGTAACTCTCGACGGGATCAGATACACCATGACCAACTGCTGGAGGTCACAGTTAAAAGACCGAAGTATGGATCGTTGAAATGTCATCCCCGCCACTGCTGTAAATACAAAGATAAGTGATTTCTTTTTTAATTTGACGTGAGACAGGTGTGCTTAAAGAGATAATTGTGATGTTCGATTGTCGTTGACTTCCCTTGGTAAGCAGTACTGCTGTTGGTACGCAGAAAGACAACACTGTCCATTGGACCTGATTTCTAGAGCTAGGACGTTTTAATGTTGTTGACGCTCTGTCTGTTTGTCTGTCTGCTCAAACTCTGGCAAGGCTCCCCAGTTTTATTGCGAGGGACACTCACACCTACCCGCTAGCGTAAACACTGGCGCGGGTCGACGGTGCTGGTACAGCGAGTCCGAGTTGCCCGAGTCAGCGTAAGCAGTGTTAAAACGCCTTAGCTTTAAAAATCAAGTCTAATCGATAGCGTTTTCGTTCTGTTTTCCAACAGCAATACGGTTAACTAAAGGCAGTAACTAAGGTCTTACATCATCTTATCCCTTTTTTCAGTGCAGCTGTTTAACTTAAACTCTGACATTTTCTTGCAAATGGACGTATTCTAATTTACCTACCGGTATATATGCAAATACGTGTTAACTTTATTTATCTGTTATCGCCCCTTAATATTTTCGTTGGTTAAAATGATACTAAAATGTATATTTTCAATAAAGTAGTGTTTAATTTATTTTCATTTCAGTTACTAGTTCGTGTCAAATGGGACTCTATCACGATCCGGTTCCACTGCTGGAGAAGGATGGCGCAACGTTTACGGATGCCACGAAGATTCTTCAATTTAGCCGGTGGTGGTGGTGCTGGTGGTGATGATGGTGGTGGTGATGGTTGTGATGGTGNTGGTGGTAGTGATGGTGGTGGTGATGATTGTGGAAATGGTGCTGTTGATTGTGGTTATTGTGGTGTTGGTGATGGTGTTGGCGATGGTGTTGGTGATAGTGGTGGTGATGATGGTGGTGGTGATGGGGTTAGTGATGGTGGTGGTGGTGGTGGCGATGGTTTTGGGGACGGTGGTGGTGATGGTGGGAATGGTGGTGGTGACGGTGGTGGTAAAAGTGATTGTTATAGTAGTGGTGATGGTGGTGGTGTTGGTGGTGATATTGGTGTTGATGGTAGTGGTGGTGGTTTGATGACGGTGGTGGTGATGGTGATGCTGATGGTGGTGGTGTTAGTTATAAAGGTGATAGTGGTGGTGGTTGTGGAAATGGTGATGGTGCTGGGATGGTGGGTATGGTGGTGTTGGTGATGATGGTGGTGGTGAAGGTGGTGGTGAAGGTGATGGCTTTGGTGGTGTTGGTGATGATGGTGTTTGTAATGATCAACGGGAGATCAGCCTGCACTAGGTCGCTTCCGGGGATAATTATTGTTTGTCCGAAAGGGTTCCTTAAAAGTACACACCCACTCGAGGTGGATATAACGCATAATATGCTAAATAGGCTGTAAGTACGCCTCTCCCTCCCCCTCTGACGCCGACCCTTATTTAAAACCCCTGTAAGAAACTAGGTCAGCCCTACAGGCAGCCGACGGGAGATCAGCGTGCATAAGGTCGCTTTCATGGGCTAAATTCTTATTTGTCCGAAAGAGACCCTTAAAGGTGCACATCCAATCGCCGTAGATATAGCGCATAATACCCTAAATAGGCTGTATGTACGTCCCCCAGACGCCGACCCTTATTAAAACCCCGGGCTGAAACTAGGTCAGCCCGACAGGCAACCGACGAGAGATCTCCTTGAAATAAGTCGCTTCCGGGGGATTACTCGTATTTTTCCGAAAGGGACCTTTAAAGTTACATACCCACTCGGCGTATATAAAGCGCATACCACGCTAAATAGGATGCATGCTCGTACCCCTGTCGCCGACCCTAAATAAAACCCCAGACCGAAACTAGGTCAGCCTAAAAAGTGCACACCCTTTCGCCGTGGATATAGCGCATAATATGCTAAATAGTCTTTACGTACGCCCCCCCCCCCCTCTGACGCCGACCCTAATTAAATCCCCGCGCGAAAACTAGTTAAACCCGACAAGCAGCTGCAGGGAGATCAGAGTGCACTAGGTCGCTGCCGGGGGATAACTCTTGTTTGTCCGTAATGGGCTCTTAAAGTTGCATATCCACTTGCCATAGATGTTGCATATACTACGCTCAATAGGCTTGGTGTACGCCCCCCTGGCGCAAACTCTAACTAAAACTCCGGGCCGAAACTAAGTCAGCCCGACAGGCAGCCGACGGTAGATCAGCGTGCGCTAGGTCACTTCCTTGGGATAACTGTTTTTTTTTTGTTTGAAAGGTGCGGACAAACTCGATGTGCAAATAATGCTAATGACTGCTAAATAGGCTAAAACTTAATAATAGGATGTATGTTTCAACCTATTACATAAGATTGCTAAATAGAATGACTAGGCTGAATAGGTTTCTAAATTGCCTTAATAGGATGTTTGTTTAAACCTATTTCATATACTTTTTAATAGGCTAAATAAGCAGGAAAAAAGGCTGATTGATAGGCTTAATATGTTAAATGTGACGTATTTTTCAATTTATGTACTAAACTTGCTCAATTGAATAATAGGTGGCAAGTACTGTTAAATATGCTGCATAGGATGTATTTATCAACCTATGTACAAAAACCTCCTCTATAGGCTAAATAGGCTGAAAAGTCTGCTAAATATGCTAAACAGGCTAAGTAGAATGTATTTTCCAACCTATGTACTGAACTTATACATAGGCTAAATAGGCTAAAAAGGGTGCTAAATAGGCTACATAGGCTTCATAGGATGCATGATTCAATCTATGTACTAAACTTTCTAAATAGGCTAAAAAGGCTAACTTCACCATGTTCACACACGTTTGTAAAAAAGTCTAAAAGCCTACACGATGAGATTGTCCCCCTTAGATAAATCAAAGGACAACACGCGATACATTTGTACATGTAAATATCTATATGAATATTGCATCCTTACTCATGCGATTTAGAATAGAAAAAGAACACGTTTTTGTATCAATTCATTTTTGTTTATTTTAAATAAATGTATTTAATTTTTAATTTAAGACGTTAATAAAATATGAATCAATGACAAAAAAAAGCATTATGTATAACATATTCAAGCATAATTTCATGTGCATTTATATGTTAAACATATACACATATTCACATATATAACATATGAAATACATATTCCAATATTCACCTTTTGAGCAATCATGAAAAGCAGAGGCAAATGCATAAACATGAGTATTTTGTGATAAACTAAAAGCAAAAGAACCGCGTTTGGCGAAAACAAAGTGCCGTTCAAAATTAATGTGTCACATGCATTCAGCCCCGTTTTCCCAGAGCGTCTGAGAGTGCTGCTCAAATATGTCACATGCATTAAGCCCCGTTTTCACAGAGCGCCGCTCAAATATGTCACATGCATTAAGCCCGGTTTTCCCAGAGCGCCGCTCGAATGGGTCACATACATTAAGCCCCGTTTTCCCAGAGATCCGCTAAAATGTGTCACATGCATTTCGCCCCGTGTTTTAAGAGCGCCTTTCTACTATGTAACATGCATTACGCCAGATTTTCTCAAAGCGCTGCTCAAATTTGTAACATGGATTTAGCCCCATTTTCCCAGACCGCGGGTAAAATATGTCACATGCATTTAGCCCGGTTTTCCCAGAGCGCCGTTCAAATGTGTCACATGGGGCAAAACTCTTATTTGTCCGAAAGGGACCATTAAAGGTTCATATCCGCTCGCCGTAGATATAGCGCATAATACGTTAAATAGGCTGTATGTATGTCCCCCAGACGCCGACCCTTATTAAAACCCCGGGCCGAAACTAGGTCAGCCTGACAGGCAACCGACGGGAGATCCCCTTGAAATAAGTCGCTTTCGGGGGATACCTCTTGTTTGTCAGACAACCTTAAAGATACAGACCCACTCGCAGTGGATATAGCGCATACTACGCTTAATAGGATGCATGCACGCCCCCCTGACGCCGACCCTAAATAAAACCCGGACCGAAACTAGGTCAGCCCGACACGCAGCCGACGGGAGATCCACGTGCACAAGGTCTCCTGCGGGGGATAACTCTTTTTTGTTCGAAAGGGGCACTTAAAGGTGCATACCATCACGCCGTGGGTATAGCGCATAATACGCTTAATAGGTTGTATGTACGGCCCCAGACGCCGACCCAAAATTAAAACTCTGTGCCAAAACTATGTCCTCCCGACAGGCAGCCGACGAGAATTCAGCGTGCACTAGTTCGCTCTCGGAGGATAACTCGTTTGTCAGAAAAGGGCCCTTAAATGTGCATAACCAATCGCCGTGGATAAATCGCATAATACGCTAAATAGGCTTCATGCACGTCCCCCTGTCGCCGACCCTAAATAAAACCCCGGACCAAAACTAGGTAAGCCCGACACGCAGCCGACGGGAGATCAGCGTGCACTAGGTCGCTTTCAGGGGATAGCTCATGTTTGTCCGAAATGGTGCCTTAAAAGTGAACACCCATTCGCCGTGTATATAGCACATAATATGCTAAATAGGATGCATGTACGCCGTCCCCTCTGACGCCGACCCTAATTACATTCCCGGTCCGAAACTAGTTCAGCCCGACAAGCAGCTGACGGGAGATCAGCGTGCACTAGGTCGCTTCCGGGGGATAACTCTTGTTTGTCCGAAAGGGGCTCTTAAATTTGCATATCCACTTGCCGTATATAGTGTGTACACTACGCTAAATAGGCTTGATGTACACATGCCAACCCTAACTAAAACCCCGGGTCGAAACTAGGTCAGCCCGACAGGCAGCCGACAGTAGATCAGCGCTAGGTCACTTTCTTGTGATAACTCTGGTTTGCTCGAATGGGACCCTTTAAGTTTCATACAAACTCGTTGTGCAAATAATGCAAATGGCTGCTAAATAAACTAAAACTTAATAATAGGATGTATATTTTAACCTATTTAATACGATTGATAAAAAGCTAAATAGACTGAATAGGCTGAATAGGTTTCTAAATAGCCTAAAATGGTGTTTGTTTCAACTTATTTGCTATTCTTGTTTTATAGGCTAAGTAAGCAGGAAAGGCTGTTTGATACGCTAAATATGCTAAATATGACTTATTTTCAATATATGTACTAAACTTGCTAAAATGGATTAATAGGCGGAAAATACTGGTAAATATGCTTTATAATAGGATGTATTTTTCATCATATGTACCAAACCTCCTAAATACTTGTATGCTAAAAAATAGGCTGAAAAGTCTGCTAAATATGCTAAATAGGCTAAGTATAATGCATTTTCCAATTGATGTACTGAACTTGTTAAATAGGCTAAATAGGCTGAACAGGGTGCTAAATAGTAGTGCTCAAACGGGCAACCGCCCCCCCCCCAAAAAAAAAATCAAAAAAAATCCGCGGGACAAAAAAAAATACCCGCGCATCTTCGTCAATGTTACTGCGAACGATACCGTATGTATTCACACATTATTGTGTCAAGATTTATTGAAATAGTTAATAAAGTTGACAGAAATAATTGTAGCCATTATTGCCGTTAATGGGAACATCCTTATAGTGTAAGCAAACACACCTTTCCATATAGAGAGGAAATCCAGGTTGAAATCCTGGTTGGGATCCCATATAACTCACATAATGTACATACAATGTATAGATTATACCAACAATATTAGTTGTGGTCATAGTGTATGGCATGTTTAAATATATATATTTCTTTTTTTCGATCATTTTCTCTATCACACACACATAAGTAATTATATTTTGTTTTACATCATGTCATGTATCATCATTATTAGGGCACCAACATTAATTTAGATTCGCACTATATCATATGTCAAAAACAAAGGCCCATAATTCTGTCTTTTTTTAAATTTTAAAAGAAAAGGGTATGTTTTCAACCCTTTTGTTCATCTTTGTTTCTACTACAAAATCAAATTAAAACGTATTTTTTCTTACGTTATTTCCAAGTCAGGATATACACTGAATATCTTTTTTTAATATATAGATATTTCTTGTTATAATTTTAAATAATATCTTAAAAAACAACACGTTACTCCAATAATACTCAAATTTCGATTTGAAATAAACGACTGTATACATTTGTGACCTGTAAATTGAGAATTTATTATTGTGATTTATATATATGATAGTATTTTTCCATGTTAATCAATCAGCACTTCCTATATGAACAGTGTTTTTTTGAAAATCTATTACAATTTACACCAACAAGGCTTTAACCAGCATCCTTTGGATTAAAAAGTTTTAGCCTTACTGTTTGATTACATCATGCATGTCACACTTAATATATGTGTCACACTTCCCTTTAATGTTTTATTACATCTGCCCAGGATTACCTTTAAAATTAACCAAACCTTAAAAGTGTGATGTGCAAGTGTGGTCGCATGTATGTTTACTAGTTTTCAATCATTCTTTTGGTGAGATGCACCTAAACAAGATCATTAATTTTGAAACATATGAACTGCACGAGCTTATTTCACCATATTCTTTTGAATACCTGTAAATTAAGCTTCATGTAAATTCTGTATTGTTGTTATTGAACATCTGAGGTATTGATGTGCACAAATTACCATTCAGAACTAATTTATTTATAACTTAATTTATAAATATATACATTTTATAATTTGGCGCATATAGAAGTACCAGAGTTAATAATAAAATATCGCAATTGTATCCCTAAGATATATTTCATTAATATTAGCAGGTATAGTGATGACAAGGAACAAAACAGGTGTTTTAAAACGTTCAAAACTTTTTTTTAAAGTAAGAACTTTTATTCCATTTTTTTAATTTCATATGTTTATACATACAATTTTTTAAAATGTTGAAGTCTTATATATATATATATATATATATATATATATATATATTATTCAATATATAGCCTGTACCACACATCTAAATTTTAGTGTTTTTTTTACAATTTCTTTACTATTTATTTCTTTTGACTATATTTGGACTTTATTTTGCAAACATTTTGCTATCTGACACCATCCAGAAGTATTAAATTACCTTAACATTAGATACATAAGTAACATATTGTGTTGTTGTTGTTGTTTTTTAACAAGAGCACCGCAAAGCGGGTGCCAACGCTAGGCTGTGGGTGCTTGGATTTTGTTTTTTTGACCTTTGACCTTCATTGACCTTAACCTTTCACCACTCAAAATGTGCAGCTTCATGAGATACACATGCATGCCATGTTTTCAGACGCCGCGTACGGCGGACGAGCTGGCTATGGCAAAACATAGGGTTTTCTTCGAAAACAGCCGAGCTAAAAAATAGCCCATTAATTCCATGTTTACATTTAAAAGCTGTAACAGTGTGTTAACCAATATCAGGGCCGTTAAATTTTCTCATTTAAGTCAACACTTTTACAGCTTTCTCCACAACAAAATTTACAATTTAACGTTCATTTCTTAATGTGTCCTTTGTTGATACTGTTTTATGCTTTGCTAAACAAACTTGATTCTTGATCAGGGTCTCATTAGGGTATCCTTGATTGCTTTGAAACATCTCTTTTCTGTAAGAGCACACTCACACATTTAACACAAGAAGCACTTGATTAATGATTCCACTGGATGCAGTTTCCAACAGCCCGTAAGAACTTTGCGAGGGTCTTTCGGCCTCCTGCGTAATGCTGGCACAAGTTGTGAAGGCGCTCGTGAAGGTTCTTGGTGGCTCGCTTCACTCGTTTTTTCTGTGGCTGGCCTTGGGCATCCTGATACATTGCAGTTTCAACCATGGCATGGTCCTTTCTAAAGTTGTCTATCGCTGTCTAGATCGACGGGTGATGATATCCGATATATGTGATATATGGTCCCCAAACCCCATGCTGTTTCTTACCCAAAGTATGGTATTTTCTAACCCAAAGTATGCAAAAATCATTGCTTTTAGTATTGTGCATGCCTGTTTGTAAACAATAACCTTATATGTAAGCTTTATTTGTTGAACAAGATGAACAGTTGGAAAATAAAGCACAAAAGAATATAGACTTGCATATTTTACGGCCTATAATCTACATAAACATAAGAATGATGCTGCTTTCTACCTCAAAGTATGCAAGAAACATTGCTTTAAGAATTTGCGTGCCTGTTTAAAAACAATAATTTTATAAATAAGCTATATTTATTGAATAAGATGAACAGTAAGAAAATTAAGCATATAAGAATATTGACTTGCATATTTTAAGGACTTAAATCCACATTTTAACAAAAAAATCTCCATTTTTTAATTCAAAGTATGCAAGTAACATTGCTTTTAGCCTGTGTGTGTCTGTTTGTAATCAATGACATTATGAGAAAGCTATATAAGATGAACAGTTGGAAAGTTTAGCACATACAACATATTGAATTGAATAGTTTATGGCCAAAAAAACACATTTTGACAAGAGACTCACTTTTTTCTAGGACACAGTATGAAAGAAACATTGCTTTAAGCATGTTAGTGTCTGTTTATAAACAATAACTTTATATGTAAGATTTATATGTTTTGAATTATATCATGCGCAGTAGGAAACATTTGGCAATACGAATATTGACTAGCGCATTTAACAGCCAAAAGCAAGATTTAGAAGAAAATAAATATAACTCTTGCGTGTAGAAAAAATACGGTATTGATCTTTCTCATGCCTTTTTGCCAATTTCATTAAAGACATGGTATACGTGTTGAAAAAGATGAAAATTTGGGAAAATACTAGTATAGTGCATAATTAGCTTGACTTGCATTTTTAACGGCCTTATTACCAGACTTTACTAACATTAGGACCATTTCATGTATCTACCAATGAAAAAAAACTTTGCCTTAAACATTTTCAGGTCTGATTGAGACCAATTACATTGTAAATAAGCATAACTTGTTGAATATGATTAACAGTTGGAAATATTTAGCACATAAGAAGCCTGACTTGCATATTTTATGGCCAGACACCCACTTTTTAACAAAAATAGCACACCTCACCTTAACAGTGCATGCTTTACATTACTTATGTAAAAACGCTCAACCCAATTTATACGTACACTTAAATGTGACGAAACTGCAGTGTGACAAAACTCTGTGTGACTAAAACTCCATAATTCCTAAAACAAATATCTGGAGTTCAATATGCAAGTCCATCGGTACGTCCGAAAAACAAATACCCGAAATTAGTCGCTCAAATATGTAAAATGCATTAAGCCCCGTTTTCCCAGAGCGCCGTTCAAATATGTCACATGCATTAAGACCGGTTTCGAATGTGCCACATGCATTAAGCCGAGTTTTCCAGGATCGCCGCTCAAATATGTCGAATGCATTTAGCACGGTTTCAAATGTGCCACATGTATTAAGTTTTCCCCGAGCGTCGCTAAAATATGTCACATGCATTAAGCCCGGTTTTTCCAGAGCGCTACTCAAATATGTCACATATATTAAGCCCCGTTTTCACAGATCGCCGCTCAAATGCCTCACAATGCATTTAGCCCGGTTTTCCCAGTTTACCGCTCAAATATGTCATATGCATTAAGCCCCGTTTTCACAGATTGACGCTCAAATGTCTCACATGCATTTAGCCCGGTTTTCCCAGTTTACCGCTCAAATGTGTCATATGCATTAAGCCACGTTTTCCAGAGCACCGCAAAAATCTGTCACATGCATGAAGTCCAGTATTCTCAGAGCGCCGCTCAAATTAGTAACATGCATTAAGCCCCGTTTTCCCAGAGATGCCGCTGAAATATGTCAGATGCAATAAGCCCCGTTTTTCGAGAGCGCCGCTAAAATATGTCACATGCATTCAGCCCGGTTTTTCCCAGAGCGCCTCTCAAATGTGTAACATGCATTAAGCCCAGCTATCCCAGAGCGCCGCTCAAATATGTCACAAGAATTAAGCCCCCTTTTCACAGAGCGCCGCTCAAATGTGTAACATGCATTAAGCCCAGCTATCCCAGAGCGCCGCTCAAATATGTCACAAGAACTAAGCCCCCTTTTTACAGAGCGCCGCTCAAATGTGTAACATGCATTGAACTCCGCTTTCCCAGAGCAACGCTCAAATATGGCACATGCATTTAGCCCGGTTTCAAATGTGTCTTATGCATTAAGCCCGGTTTTCCTAGAGCGCCGCTCAAATGTGTCACATGTATTAAATCCCGCTTTCCCAGAGAAACGCTCAAATATGGCACATGCATTTAGCCCGGTTTCAAATGTGTCACATGCATTTTGCCCGGTTTTAAATGTGTCACATGCATTAAGCCCGGTTTTCCAAGAGCGCCTCTCAAATGTGTCACATGTATTAAGCCCCGTTTTCCCAGAGCGCCGCTCAAATATGTCACATGCATTAAGCCCGGTTTCAGAGGTGCCACATGCATTAAGCCTCGTTTTCCCATAGCGCCGCTCAAATATGTTACATGCATTAAGCCCGGTTTTCCAAGAGCGCCGCTAAAATGTGTCAAATACATTAAGCCCCGTTTTCCCAGAGCGCCGCTCAAATGTGTCACATGCATTCAGACCCGCTTTCCAAGAGCGCCTCTCAAATATGTCACATGCATTAAACCCGGTTTTCCCAGATTTCCGCTCAAATTTGTCACATGCATTCAGCTCGTTCTTCCAGAGCGCCGCTAAAATCTGTAACATGGATTAAGCCCAGTTTTCTCAGAGCGCCGCTCAAATTTGTAACATGAATTAAGCCCCGTTTTCCCATAGCGCCGCTCAAATATGTCACATGCATTTAGCCCGGTTTACTCCTAGCGCCGTTAAATTGTTATTCAGCCCGGTTTTCCCAGAGCGCCGCTCAAATGTGTAACATGCATTAAGCTCCGTTTTACCAGAGCGCCGCTCAAATATGTAACATGCATTTAGACCGGTTTCCCAGAGCGCCGATCAAATGTGTCACAAGCATTAAGCCCGGTTTTCCCAGAGCGCCGCTCGAATGTGTCACATACATTAAGCCCCGTTTTCCCAGAGCGCCGCTCAAATGTGTTACATGCATAAGGCCCCGTTTTCCCAGAGTGCCGCACAAATGTGTTAAAAGCACTAAGCCCCGTTTTCCCAGAGCGCCGCTAAAATGTGTCTCAAGCCGTAAGCCCCGTTTTCCCAGAGCGCCAATCAAATGTGTCATATGCATTTTGCCCCGTTTTCTCTGAGCGCGGCTCATTTGAAAGGTTCTATCTCCTACAACAATGCCTCATAGCATTTTTTTCCAGAACGGTAAACAGGGCGACTGAATTCCATAATGTCTTAAAGTTAATGTAACAAGAAAACAATTTATTTGTTTTTATAAATTAAACTAGTCATTTTGATGCTATGGTTAACAAACTCACTGTTCGTCAATAAGGTGGTCGACTGGGTTCGTCAAAAGCAGTCCTTGGTCGAGAGGATGGCGTCATATGGACGACTACGTCACAGGGCAGCGAAGAGTCTATACACATACATTGTGTAGAGAATGCATTAATTTAAGAAAGATTGCAGACTCGCAGTGATAGCTATACATTAAGGCATCGCAATCAGCCGTTCTGACTTTGTCTTGTACCCCATCGACACTGCGCTCATGGCAGCATAACACATCGTCCCCGTGCAGCGGTCGACACGTTATATTCAATAAGCTTTAGATTCCACTGCCAATACACAAATAATGTATTATTGTTACTATACTGACTAAATATTTCGTTTCAACAATAGTAGCCACCATTACCAACATAGATGTATCTTATTTATATGAAGTAAGTTGTATAAACAATACTAATAACAATTAATAATAAGGACCTTAACATGTTTCCGTCAAATGAGTTTGTGTGAAATGCGTCATTTTCCTTCAGGGCATTGTTTATAATCATATGGATCAACAGTGTCAGAGTAAAATGCAGGAATATCGAACACCGGAGTTCTGTCAAAATAGTTAAAAGGTTTCAATGTAAATCCTCTTTTAACCGAAATTGTCATAGGGACATCTTCGGCGCATGGAATGTGCAGGAACTTTTCGCTTATCCAGACCACCAAGTCTTCATTGGAAATGCTTTCGTCATCGAGTATCATCTTCCCTGTTTCATCTGCAACGNCATTGGTGCGGCTGTTATCCTTCGTAAAACGCCTACTGACGTTGACTTTTGGGGTCACGTGACAGTTTTTGTTCATTAAATGCTTTTGATAAACATAAAAATGAAGTTTAATAAATTTATATCTGAGAGCGAAATTATCCGATGGTTGTTAATGAGATGGGTTGTTTATCAAATTGGTTGTTAATTGGTAGTAATTTTCCATTGCTTTCAGAAGCGTTCCGAGTGTTCGACAAAGACGGGAGCGGTCAGATAAGCGCCTCGGAACTGCGTTACGTGATGACGAATCTAGGTCAGAAAGTCAATTGTTATGCGATACTATATGAGCCTCGCGCTGGGAAAAAGGGGCTTAAAAGGATGAGACTTTCTGTTTTGGTAGATTTTTTGTTGATAGGAAGTATCTTCTAAACGAAAATCGACTTAAGACGGAAAGTATCGTCCCTAATTAGCCTGTGCCAACTAATCTGGGACGACACTCTACGCATATGATTTAAACCCCGATTTCCCAGTTATGGAGGCTCATGTAAATATTCAGATTACAAAAAGTTCGGCGCTGTTCAGCAACTTTTCTTAACATTTATGAAATTATGCATAAATTTATACGAACGGTAAAACTACAACG
Source organism: Dreissena rostriformis (assembly GCA_007657795.1). Classification (NCBI taxonomy): domain Eukaryota; kingdom Metazoa; phylum Mollusca; class Bivalvia; order Myida; family Dreissenidae; genus Dreissena; species Dreissena rostriformis. The sequence continues at coordinate 34,633 of VMBQ01008470.1, forward strand.
CGCAGCTAAATTATTAAATATTTTTAAACAGACGCTGAAACGCTTATTTAGTTCCTTAACCGCTTTCTTTGGTTCCGTTGATTTCCTTAGTTTTCCCGATTAAGGTTGAACATAAACTATTACAGACCTGTATGTATCTTACTATCTTGCACAAACGCTTCAATTTAAGAACCTAAAACAATATGGTATACCGATTCAAAACAATATAAATGAAAATAATATGCATGTTTTATAAATATTAAAACCGAGCGATAGTTTCTAACAATCAATTGAATAACTTATATGTTTCATGTGTTCTTTAAGTGCTGCCTAGGTTAATTTATCTAAGAGAGGTCACTATTAGGTGAAAAGCTGACAGACGAAGAAGTGGTCGAGATGATACAAGAGGCGGATGTAAATGGTGATGGCCAGGTCAACTACGAAGGTAACATCAACATCATCATATTTCGTTTCAGAGTATTAAAATCTGTTCACCTATTGTTTAACCTCCTCCCATAATGTCAACCTCCGCGCAGAGATTTGACTGAAACCAGCATAGCTGGATCAAAGCCCTGTCGTCATATCCAACCACGTGAGAATAGCCGAGCCACGTGATACAATATAAAAAGCGTCTTAGAGTATCAACGGCATATATAACAATGTGTATATGCCGAAAAAAGAACGAGCCCGAGAATTGTTTCCTTTGTGGAAACAAAAGAGTTTTTAGTTTGACCGGATTTTTTTTTTATATATATATAATGATATAAAAATCAAATCCTGCCGATATATTAACAACTACGTCATTACAGGCGAGCCACGTGGTACAGTAATGGCGTCTAACAGTATGAACGTTTTTTTGTTAATTTAAAGTGTTTTTTTTTTTACATTCTAATTTTGGTAATTTACTATTTTATTATGAACCTAAACTTATTCACTATTTTCAAAATATAAAATAAAATAATATAACTTTTCAAAATATAATACTTAATAAAAAAAATAGCATCCTACCGAATATGGTAGGATTTTCTTGTGATGGCAGAGGTTGAATGTGATAGCATGAAACGACAACTCTGCATGAAGATTGCCATAATGTATGGTATGTTGTTTACAAAATCTCTTCGATTCGCTGCAGGATTCTCCCATAATGCATGGTATGTATGATCTTTACAATATCTCTTTGGTTCGCTGCAGAATTCGTACAGATGATGACGAGTGGCCGGTTCAAGTGAGACAGATGGACTACAGCTACAGCAAAGTATCCATGTTCTAATAACTGATTTACAATAATAACTGATCTAGACTATTATTTGATTTACACTAATAACTGATTAACACTAGTATTTGATTTACAACATCAATTTTCTTAGCGGGGCTGTAATTTCGTGATCCCGATAAGAAATTTCGTATCGAGTAACGTCGAGATATTGAGCGAATATTAATACGAAATAAACGCTTATCACTTTCTTGCTGATATGGCTGGAAAGTGAGCGGAATTTTAAAAAAGTAATACCGGTAAAGGGTATAAATCGGCGAAAAATACCTGTCTCGGCATGGACGTCGCCATCTTGACTCTCACGTGAGTACCCCGTTACTAATGGCCGTTGGAATGTTACCGTTCCGGATATTATTGTATATTATCCCAAATATGACGTGGCTTGTTCAAGACAACACATGATGGGATATCATAATGGTGTAGTTTGCTAGACATACCAGTGCACTGTGGTATATTGTATTAACCAATATTCAATATATATAAGTACCTCTGTACCAGACAACTATGTAACTACTACCAGCGTTATATTAAACTTAAACTTAAAATGAGTGATAACTATGTTAACACTGTATACATCATTTTTTTTTATTCTTTTAAGATATTTGTTTTTAATTGTATGCTGTCATTTTAACATTTTCTGTATACATAGCAACGTCTCGAAAGTCTCGAAAAATGCAACTATTTTTCCAGCCCACAGTGGCATCACATATAATATAGTATAATTGCCTAACCAAAACAAATGAATAGACGGTACACACACCTAATTATGGGTGCATTGTGAATATAGAGAATTATATCCACACAGCGTCGGGCGAAAATGGGTCTTACGTTATATGCGACACAGTCGCGCAGTCTGGTCAAAGGCTACCATGTCCGCTATAAAGTCAAGGTTTCGTGGTCTCATTAGCGGTCAGCGTAGCTCATGGCTAGTCTGTGCGAATGCGCAAGTTGTTCTGGAGCTACGCTAGTCGAATATTGCAAAAGACATATTTTCGCATGACGCGACTCATATATAGCACAATTGTTCAATACATTCACAACTGGTTGATAATTTTATTGGCTTATGTTGAAACGCTCGAGTCCGTTTTATGTAAAGATCGTTTACTATATTTTTCTACTCAGGTAAGGATCGAACGTGGTAACCCGGGGCAATGCGACACGAAAACCACTGCACTAAGTATTCTGACCTCTGTGACTATAACCGGTTGTTGCACTCTGTCCCGGTTTACCCCGCAATCACATTGCTTGTTTGTCTATTTTGGCAACATTAACCTTGACCTTTATCCGACTGGCACATATGCGATCCCAAGCTATGTGTACATGAAAGCAACATTCGCACAAAATTTCAGCGCAAACCTCCACCAAATCTCAAGTTATTGAGTAGAAACAGTTTTTCTATTTAATATCAGTGACCTTGACCTTACAGGCCACGAATGATATCCCAAGCTAGGTATTCGGCTTAGCTACCTGCACACACGCGATTTCCAAGTAACACCGTGTTCCGAACAAAAGCTATTGAGTGAAACCCGTTTTTTCTATTTTTAGTAACAGTGAGCTTTACCTTCATCAAACCGGTCCCAAATGCAAGCTCAAGCTAGGTCTCTATTGTTACCTAAACACACAATTTCCATGATATACCTACATCCAAACTTAGCTTATTGAGCAGAAACCATTTTTTTATGTTTAGTAGCAGTGATCATGACATTGACCTGACAAGTCTCATTCCCGATATAGGTTTCTATTCAAGCTTAGTATATCTAAAGTTTCACAAAGAATGGTTGTAAACTAAATTTATTGAACGGTTACCATTTATTGGAGGGAAGGCGCCATTAATTTGGCACATTTGGGATCATTCAAGGGCTATACTTCAGAAGTTCCTCAGGCGATCTGGCTGGTTATCGACCTTGGTAAAGCTATTATGCCCGTAAACATGGTCACATATTTTGGAGATGATAAGATTAAAACTAGTCGAGTTAGAGGGTGGACTAGGCTTATTTTACAAATTTGGTATAATTCAAGGACCATACTTCTGAAACGCTTCAAAGGATCTTCCTGGTTATCGAACATTGCAGAGATATTATGCACATTAACATTATCATCAAGTTTCATGGTAATCTTATTTAATTTGTGTGCGATATTGAGCGGTGATGCCTTAATAGGCCTTTTTTAAATGTCTGTTCCTTTACTATCATTATCTGTTGTGGATGTGAATACATACTGCAAGGAAAATTGTATACAAATGAACTAATAAATAAGATTAAAAGCTATACTATTAATAAAAGTAAATTATGTAAATTATATGTGTTGTGCTCAATATGTATTCATGAAATGATTCAATTGTAAGATAAAATCATTTGGAACATGTTTTTGCCCGTGGCTATAAGTTTGGACACAAAGTTGAAATGAAAATTTGCTATTTGTCAAAACATGTTTTATTGGCTAGCTTAAAACATGCTTAACAATTTTTTTTCATACATTTAGTTCTAAATAAAAAGCCATTGGTAAATGGCGTTTACCATAACTACCGTAACCGAAAGCGCGTATGTGCTGTGGGTTTAATGTAACCAAGGGAGACTAATAAGTAACCAACAATTTACCAGTCATTGCATAGTGAGATAATCATACATTATGACCAACTATTTCGACTCCTCGATAGTATAGTGGTGAGTATCCCTGCCTGTCACGCAGGAGACCGGGGTTCGATTCCCCGTCGGGGAGCATTCTTTTTATCATGCGTAATTCTGAAATTATTTTATTTTTATAGTGTACGATCATTATTTGCAGAATGAAACGTTAACATAAGAACATGTCTCTGGTATGTACTCTTATTAAAATTTTTCAGCGTTTAATAAATATTTTAAACATGTTACCGGTATGTGATAATAAATAAAGACTAGATACAAATTAAAATATATAATAAAGCTAATAAAGATCAAATAAGACTAGTTTGATATTCATGATAAGATAATCTAATAATATAATTATTAAACCGAAGTTATTTTATAATATGCAATTATGCTTAAATGCATATATTTTTTTAAAATATCATATCAATACATTTTTTGGGTTATCACACAATGCAGCTTTCGACGCGGAATAACACTATGAACTCTGAAATACACACACACGGGCGCACGCTC
>VMBQ01008471.1:0-10801 GCA_007657795.1 Dreissena rostriformis
GTCCAAAAAGTACATGACAGCAACTGATCATTCTGAATAGCTAATTATACATTAAGCTTCAAAGCGTCCATTGATGTTAGTACATATTATTGAAGGTGTCTGTGATATTTGTGATACATTTCTGCAAAGTTAAAGCCACACACCTTATTTTGAATAGTAAATTTAAGTATAAATAAGAAACATATTTCATCTATGCCAATTAGAATATATCTGGTAGAAATCCGTCTTTTTTGCGCTTTAAAACTTAAAAATAATCGCGTTTGTCGAAATGGACCTATACGTCAAGAAATCCTACTTAAAAGCGGTGCCGTTTGAAAAAATAATAAATTACTTGCTAACTAGGCTAGGATTTAATTTTATCTATGCCAATTAGAATATATCTGGTGGTTATAAGGTAGAAATTCTTCTATTTTGCGCTTTAAAACTGAAAAATAATCACGTTTGTCGAAATGGGCGTATAATATAGAAATCCTACTTTCGGTTTTAAAAGCGGTAATTTCCTACCGAAAAATAATTAATAACTTGCTAACTAGGCTATATATTAAATTGCATCTATATGTATTGATTAACATGTACTTCATTTCAAGGTGTGTGGCTTAAAACATACATAAAAAATACACTCACTTGAGGCCAACTTGATTAATTTTTTTTACACACTTATAGGAAGGAATTTTCCCCGGCACCTTTGAAAAAGCGGAAAATTGTGGATTACTCTGAGGATGAAGAAAGAAATGTTTATGAAGATCTACTGGTACGTTTAATCAATGCAGGTTGATTGTATTTGCTAACTGTTAAAGTAGTGCAAATTGATACCAATGTTTTTTATGTTCCATTGGACATAAGATGATTCAAGAGTGTTGGCAATTTAATAGAAAAAAATAATAAAATGGAAGTCATCAAGATGTTTTGCATAATGTGCTGAATATGTCAATAAATTTTATATCAAATAAGCTGGTATAACATTAATGTTTAGTGTCTGACTAGATTTACATATTAGAAGAATGAGGATCATTTCAGGGTTTTTCAAGGAGTGGGGATTGGGCCTGGCCTTCATACTGTAGAAAAAAGAGTTTGAAAACCACATTTTACTTTCAATGAGAGATGCCTATCTTTAGCAACAGCTACAGGTGCCTGGTCAAAGATCAGCAGAGCCATGTGTATGCAGCAAATAACGAGTTGAGACTTAAAAAGTTTAAAAGAAGTCAGTGAAACATTATTATCATCGTATGGTAATATTGAGTTTCTTTTCTTCAGGAGAAGTACAACCAAATGGCTGAAAATTTGAGGTCATCTCAAGAAAGGTGTTTTCAGCTGGAAAAAGAAAATTCCGAATTGAGAAATCAACTCACCAAAGGTAAGCGACGAATTCATATTGTTACAGAATAATATTATGACTGTAGTGGGAAAATAAAGATTTGCTTTGTCCATCTGTCCCCTGTATCTATCTATGTTCATAGACTTTATCACCCTATTATCATAAAATATAACATCTAGAGTTCTAAAACTTTATTATCATTTTTATGATTTCATTTAATTATTATTAGAATATTTTTGTCATCTTTACTTAGTGAGTTTTGGACCCCCTTTCAAGCAAACATTGGAATTTTAACAGTATTTAAGTTATATTACATTATAAACTAGAACTATGTGTTATGTGGCCTGGCTTGGAATTGGGTCCACTATCCTATAATTTGAATGAACCAAATGAGCCAGCCAGATTAAAAAAAAAGTTGAATGCTACCCACATTTATTGCGGCTATTGAAATGAACATAAAATGCATAGTCTAGTGATCTACCAGCTGAGCCAGCCAGCCTTTAAAAAAAAGTGTCCTAAGTGAAATGCATTGTTGCTAGAGTGATGAAACTTTATCCAAAAAAGAATATGTAAATTGTTGCACTTAAAGGTACAGCCCATGTTGGAAATAATACAAATTAATAATAATAGGAATGGGTATTATGGTGTGAATCACAATGTGAATTAGTGAAGTTGTGTTCTTTGATATTACAGGAGATTTGAGATAAAAGTGGATGTGTAAGAAACTGTTTCCTTGAGTCACATTATTATTATTTTTTTTATATATAAGAAATGTGCAATGATTAATTTATAAGCATATTTACTCTTACAAATAAAATGTGTATATTTACAAATTGTGCATGTGTTAGCATTTATCCTACATTAATTTACACATATACACATGTTTACTTGAGCACAGATTCTACTCAGGTCAATGAACGCAAGTCCACTGGAAAGGCAACAGATTCTACACAGGTCAATGAAGGCAAGTCCACTGGAAAGGCAACAGATTCTACACAGGTCCATGAAACACTAGAAGCCTTCTGGCGCTTTGATGATGGCAGGTAGGAGTGGCTTCCTGCAAAGCTGATGAAAACATATGCTAATGGTATATTTTTAATAAACTTCAATTCTATAATATAAATTTTAACAAAACAAAATAATATTCAACTGATTATATCAGCTTTATGGAAATACTTAATCAGACAGTCTGTCCTTGTGTTTTCTGTTCATTAGTCTAGTTAGGTACAGATGATATTGCATAGTTAGATTTTATTACAAATGATCATAACATTATACTCAACAAGGTTAAATCATCTCAAATAACTAAAATATGAAGGTTAAGTAAAAATTTGTGATTGAGACCCATCCCCCACCCCATTTAAATCAACATTTGCATCTATCTATCTGTGTCCATCTTTTTGTTTGTACATAGACATAAACTTGTCCCAAGTAAGTCTCTTACTGTTTAAACGTACACTATGTGTTACCTGTCTTCTGAAGTTAACATTACAAAAGTTATGCCCCCTTTTCAACAGTTTATGTAAGCTGTACATGTAATTGTTATCAATTCATATTTTAAATTTAAAAACATGTTAAGCTCACTTTGTTATAGACAACAGTTATTTCAATATTTTTGTAGGTGACTGTTCAGTCCAGTTTAGCGATGGTTTCAGCCGTATTAAGTCCTCGTGGGTGAGGCGAGTGGGAGAGCTGTGATGACAGACTGCAATGCAATTGAAATGGACTAGAGACATGGCATTTATATAAAAAATGTTGCTTTTGAGTGCACTTTAGCATAACATGCTCATGGTGAATAATATTTGTATGCTTAATGTTCAATACATCAAACACACTCTTGGTTGTGTTATTATATTGTTTTAAAGAAAAAAAATCCATTTTGATGTTCAACATTTAAAAAAAAAAGTGTGTTTTTGAATTGAAATGAGTAATAATGAGTTCAAATGTATATAATAAATGGCATTTTACTACGTTTACTTTAAAAGCTGTAGTATTGCATTTATTGCCTACAAATTATGACTCTCTGAAATTTATAAACGTACATATCATAGTGTGATTCTAAATATTTTATTTTCGATTTAGATTTGCTAGCTGTGATCATGTGTTTTGTTTTAATGAATTCAACATAAAATATTGTCCTAATTGGTAATGAAATGATTTGTTGTTTTTTTGGTGGATTTCTTCATTTCTATTTATAATGGTTACATCATCATATTATAATTATTCATGAGAATAATTTGAACTATTTGATGTTGAGTAAATACTTAATTGTGAACTTAAACAATTAAATGAGTTATTTTGTTATAAGCTCATGTATATTTATTATATTTATGTTATATTATTTCTTTTGTATATATTGCTACTTCTGTTAATCATTTTCTTGTTTTGCAAAGTTAAACGTACATAAATAAACACAAATAAAAACATTGAGAACAATCAGAGATCAACATGTATTATTTGTAAGACAAAAAAGGTACCTTTTATAACAAATCATGTGTATGATGAAGCTACATTAACAAAGTTGAACTATTATTCCCTGCCTTAATGAATGAACACACAAGATCTAGTTTGAGTTGTGAATAGTTGTGCTGTAACACTTTTGTTATTTTTGAAGTGAGGCTTGAGCTTGGTGCGGAGGGCTCAAATGATATGTACGGTTCAGTACGGGTTTAGTACGGTCTATACCGGTTTTTAGCTTTTCGCGTTATGAAAGTTGTTCCCCTTAGATAAATTTACACCATTTGTAAGTCAAATCCATTTTGGCGGAATTTTGCACAATGCAAAGTGATTTCCCCAAAATATAGGTCCTCTTTATGCCCCCACAGTGTAAGTTTGTGTTTTATATGATGTTATGATATAATTTCTTTGAATTATGATTCATGAAATAACTCGCCACTTGCAAAATAAGCTACACAATTATTTACCACCCACATCCGTTTGGTATGCTGTATGGAATATATGTCACATAACTGAAGGCTTTTCATTAGATAAGGAAGTGAGACAAACAATAAATTAGTATATTCTACTTGATTATATTAACTTTACATAAACAATTACAGTCATTTATATCTATGTTCAGATTTACAGTACATCCCAAGTAATGAACAGATCCCAAGAAATGTCTAAGAAGGATTGTGAAACGCCCGAAAAGACTGCAAGTTCCAGTGGATCTCAGCATGTTCTCATGATCACTCCATTGTCAAGAAGTCATGCACTGCTTACTTTGTCAACACCAGCAATGTCAACGACAGTAAGATCATCACCAACAGCAGCTACATCGGCAACAAGTTCCAATGGATCTCAGCATGTTGTCATGTACACTCCATTGTCAACAAGTCATGCACTGCTTACTTTGTCAACACCAGCAATGTCAACGACAGTAAGATCACCAACAGCAACTACATCGGCAACAAGTTCCAGTGGATCTCAGCATGTTGTCATGAACACTCCATTGCCAACAAGTCATGCACTGATTACTTCGGCAACACCAGCAATGTCAACGACAGTAAGATCATCACCCACAGCAACTACATCGGCAACAAGTTCCAGTGGATCTCAGCATGTTGTCATGTACACTCCATTGTCAACAAGTCATGCACTGCTTACTTCGTCAACACCAGCAATGTCAACGACAGTAAGATCATCACCCACATCAACTACATCGGCATCAACGGAGAAGTTTAGTCTCAGCCATGACATGGCAAAATTAACAACATTACTAAGAGAGCACTATGAAAAAGAAGATACGTTGCTCAAGGTCACCCTGTATCATTTGGAAAAGAACCAGACCCAAGCTGCAATGCAGCATCTGGGGAGATCAGAGATCTGGTACAAACCTCAAGACACAGAATCCAACAACGGAAAACACAGTTAGGATTACAGTACGGACTTACACCACCTTCCATTATTTACCAGCAACAAATATTAACACAGCCTTTTAGTGTCGTACAAGTAATTCCAAAAAGTCAGAATTCAGTACAAATACACTTCATAAACAATCACTATGTCGTAAGTAGGAAAACAAGTGAAACTATTATTGTTTATGACTCCCTCTACAACTCTTCTAGAATGTCATCGCTACATCAACAGCTGCGTTTTATTCAATGAGATATTTCAAAGTAAAGAGAAAGATATAATGTCGCTCAGAGTCAGGGTACATCTGTTGACTGTGGAGCCTTTGCTGCTGCCAATGCCTACTTTCTACTCAAAGGAATAGATCTAGAATCTATAATCATGAATCAAAGACAGTTAAGACATCATTTACAACTGTGCTTACAAAACGGAATAATCACTGACTTCATCACGTGCAAAATTTGTAAACAGCCAGAAAAAGATGCAGAAAAGAGAAAATTGTTCAGCAAGTCATCTAAAAGTGAGCAAATATACAAAGCAGTTACATTTTTGTAAAACACAAACTAAGATTCAGAACGACACAGTTAAACAAGAGATGTGTTTTTCAGAGAGATGTGTTTTTCAGAAACACAATGNCAAACCTCATCAAAAGGTAGAGGTCCATGCAAGGAACCTACATGCCAAATATGGAAGAGAACGGTAAAATATTGAAGGCGCTATAAGAAACTGTAACAAAAGTGTGACGGAAGGAAGTTACGAAGGAAGGAAGGCAGGAAGGACAAAGTGGCAACTATATGCTTCCCGAAAATTTTAGGGGAGCATAAAAATAGACATTTTTTTTAGCAGTCTGCACTTCAACTAACAACAAAAGACTCGCTCCAGGTAAGATGTACCGTCTTTATCCTAATAAACGCTCCCGCCCTAATAAACGCGCCCCTATCATATAATAAAATGAAGGAGTGATCAAAATAATAGCGTCCCCATTTCTCGGCTGCTAAGGGGCAAAGTAATTGCATTTTATTGATGGAAAATTCTTTTTTTTTTATCAACAAGGTAATTGGCAAGAACCTTAATGAAATAAAACTTTAATAATAATAATAATATAAACATATATATTTGGAACATATCGATGTCAGGATTAAACTCCAACATGCAGGCAATTTTATTATTGTATCGGTGTTTTCAGTTTTAAATGTCAAATTCATGAAGGACAAGAAGGCCAACTTTTCCAGCCTTGAAGAGAGCGAAAACGCAGACGATTTTATATTCCAGCCGAACCTTGCTTTGACAACCATTTTGGCTTCAGACGACATGGATGAATAAACTTCTGTTTCATTTGTGTATGATACAGAATTATAGCTAAAGTGGTCACTGTAATATAAATGTCAAATTCATGTTACGAATTTTTTTGGACACCCTGCATTTCGATCTAGAATGAACTTTATATCAAAAAAGAATCCACGCACGCATAATAACACTATCTCGTATGTATAGGCCAGACATTCTCTCAAAATTTAATCACCGATACAACATTGCGGTAATCTCTTTAAGATTGCTGGGACGTTGCAAAGTCTGAAGGGAAGCATGTTGCATTCAAACAAACTTTACCGGTGAACACATTTTAGGTGTTGGCCTAAAGAAGGGTGAAATAAACGCGCCCCCTTTGTGATTTGCATTGCGCCCGGGAGCGTTTATTAGGATAAAGACGGTATGCAAATTAAACAGCTCATCCTATTGTAATAGCCTGGGTGGACTCTGTCCGAACTTAGTACCGTCCGAATTATAATACAACAGCTTTTGTCATACTTGAATAAATTAAGCATAGCTTTCCTCTAGTTATCCATTTCTTTGATGTATTTTCTATTGATCCAGCTCATATTTAATGAAGCCATCCATTGTTTAATATGAGAATTTTATTGTTCCAGCATCTAAGGCCGACGCTTACGATTTTGAATTTGACCACCATTTGCATTCTTTAGCTCTGACGTAGGAATAAATTGTTTATATTGACATTTGTATATGTCATGGTTGAAATTATGATACTTGTAATATGTGTCTCCAAATAGGAAGTCTTATAATTATTTAGCATAACATGTCAATTGAATCATTTCAAGTCCGTTAATGTCACACCTATGCAGCACTATTTTACAGATTGTGTGGCGTAATGCTGGAGAGCTTAAGACACCTAAAACCCTTAAAGTCTCTATAACTGAAAAATGTTGTGTGTAGTTATTTCAAGATTTTGTAATCTATGAAAAATGTAGATTTTTATTGCGGCATATGTTAATTAGTGATTAAGTATTGTTCACAATGTTATTGTTCTTATAATAGTTTAACCGAAGTACCGCCACGGTACTTCCAGCATCTGACTGCATTTTGGAATCTGATTGTCTGCCAGCAATGCAGCATTCAGTTCCAGCATTTTGATGCCTATATATAAGGCGCTTAAACCAGTCAATCAGGGCCAGTCAGCCTGCCAGTAATTCGTGTTGTTACGCGCCAAACCTCTTCGCTTTTCCAGCATGTCAAACTCAACCAGAAGTGTCAATTGTAATACATCAGTTTAATAGCAATAATACTCTTGTATGCTTATTTGAATTTCAACCAATGCAACTGGCCCCATTGACAACTTGGAACGTCATATACGCGACTTCTTAGCAACAGAGATAAGTTTTACGACATTTATTATGAAGGAGTATTGAAATGACATGCACAAAATAAACTCAATGAAATGTTAAAGCTGTTCATGTTTAATGAGCACATTCAGACCCAAGAGCCCGTTCGACTTAGAAACACCCCCTGGGTGCCTACAATTTATATGTTAATTTGTTGTTGTTTTTAAGTATACATGTATCAATTCCATATGAATGATGATAAATGGAATGAGGCCAAGTCTTATTTTGTTCCTTTCTAAGGATGAGCAGAATAATGAGGATCAGGCTGAGTCAAACCTACAGGCACATTCATCAAAGGATGTAAATCAAACAATTCCTGTGACTTATGACTGTGTCAGTATTGATGGAGAAAGTGAAACGGTCCCCGTGCCGGAAAGCAGAAAATTCTCATCCATCAAAAACAAATCAGTAGTTTGTACAGCTGGCTTTATTATAGCGCAGCCAAGGCAGCTTATTGCAGCATAGGCAAACAATCTCTTGCACCACGGTTACATTACATTCACCTCTGTGATGGGCTCAGAACGGACTATTTTTTTTGAGAGCGTCTCATTCATGTCATGATCATTCCATGCCGTCATCATGAAGGTTACAGTATACTAAACAATCTCTTGCACGACAGTTACATTCCATTCACTGCTTTCAAAAAAACCATCTATCCATCTATCTATCTATACTGTCTAACTCGCCTTGCTTTGTTTGATAAATACAACAGGACTGACCGTCTCCTCTCTGTAAATACAAGTTTGCCGTCGATGCAATGCATAACGACACTCAATTTGTTCATTTGTTTACATCTGTTAAGTGCGCAGAATGATTCCATCTGCATAAATGGGCAATAAAATAGTTCCAAAGAATTGCATTAAAACTACCAAGGTTTTGCACGATGTATCGTATATTTAAAATACCTATTTCATTATTTAACGCCTTTGATCCTAAAAATCCAACCAAATATACTTTGAATGCGTTTGTTCGGTTTTGACAAGATTCATGCCACGATTCGTGGCAAGATGGCTGCTGAGCCCAACGCAGAGGTGTATGTGAGAGCATGGAACGACAACTCTGCGTGGANTTTGCATTCATTTCACGTTTGCCGGTCACTTAACCGACATTCTTGTTAAACCTGCCGGACCAAATGGAAATCTGCCGGTCAGGACCGGCGGACCGGCAATTTCGCGAAGCCTGCAGCACTCTAGCGCGACATTCCAGATCAGCATTCGTTTCAAAAGCGTTGCGGTGAATGCTGAACCAGCTTAGAACTCCCGCGACATTCCAGATCATCATTCGTCTTATAAGTGTTACAGTGAATGCTGAGCCAGCTGTGCACCCAGGCGCGACATTCTAGATCAGCATTCGTTTCAAAAGCGTTTAGGTGAATGCTGAGCCAGCTAAGCACTCCCGCGACAATCCAGATCAGCATTCGTCTTATAAGTGTTACGGCGAATGCTGAGCCAGCTCAGCACTCCAGCGGGACATTCTTGATCTGCATTCGCCTTTACAACTTAGGAAATGTTGTTGCTCTTGAAAAACAATTAAGAATCCTTTATGAAAATGTGAACATGCAGGAAATTCAATATAGAGTTATGCAATCCCAAGGTTCTACAAACTTGTGTGGTTTCTTTGCACTTGCAAATACTTTTAGTCTATTGTCGAAAAAAACAGCTCAGTTTTTAGAAGCAACAATGTTGAGACAACACATGAACAATTGCATACAGGAAGGTCAATTTACAGACTCCCCTAAACAACCGAGAATCTGTAAGGTACCTACTGACAAACAAACTAATGAAACAACCAATTATCAAGCAAAGACTGATGTAAAAAAAAAAAAGAGCACCGTCGAGCGGATGCCAACGCTCGACTGTGGGTGCTTGGATTTATTTATTTTACCTTTGACCTTGAAGGATGACCTTGACCTTGACCTTTCACCACTCAAAATGTGCAGCTCCATCAGATACACATGCACGCCAAATATCAAGTTGCTATCTTCAATAATGCAAAAGTAATGGCAAATGTTAAAGTTTTCGGACGACTACGACGACGACGGGGCAGACGAGAGGGCTATGACAATACCTCGGGTTTTCTTCGAAAACAGCCGAGCTAAAAAAGACCCTGCAATATGTGCTAATGCTAGGTTCATAACAGAACAGTTAAAATTTATCACACAAAAATCATAACTTGCATCAAAAACAAAAAAGAACTGAACATACTTCAGGATATATGGAAGCTAAAAGACTCAAAGATCAGCAGAGAAAGAAAGAGGCAAGAGAACAGCGTAGTGATGAGCAGATCAAAAAGGACAGACTGAGAGATCTGCAAAGAAAGAAACAGGCCAGAGCACAGCGTAGTGACGGACAAACTGAAGAGGACAGAGCTATATATAAGCGAGGAAAGAAACAGGCCACTGCTATATGCACAGCGTAGTGACGCACTTATTGAAGAGGACAGAGCTAGATATAAGCAAAGAAAAAAACAGGCCAGAGCACAGCATAGTGACGCACAAATTGAAGAGGACAGAGCTAGATATAAGCAAAGAAAGAAACAGGCCAGAGCAGAGCGTAGTGATGCACAAATTGAAGAGGATAGAGCCAGATATAATCAAGGAATGAAACGTACAAAAACACAGGGTAGTGATGTACAAATTGAAGAGGACAGAGCTAGATATAAGCAAGGAATGAAACGTACAAGAGCACAGCATAGTGACACACAAATTGAAGAGGACAGAGCTACATATAAGCAAGGAAAGAAATGTACAAGAGCTCAATGGGATGAGGAACAAAACAAAGAAAAAACCAAGACGAAAAAGAGAAACTCATTGAAATACAAAAAAAACACTGTCCTCACCTTGTGCAGCAGATATTGCAGTTGGTATGTTATCTACCGATATAAAAATGGATATTTCCGAGGAACATGATAGTCATAAATAAAAAAAAAGAACAAAACACGTAAAAAAAAAAAAAAAAAA